>JAHZNA010003001.1:0-11078 GCA_027743935.1 Sinodicranocentrus sp. ZH6 | reverse complement strand
TAGGGTTTTAGGTAGGAAAAGTAAGTTATAAATAAACAATCTTGTAGTAAACTAATCGTAATTATCTTAATTATATTCTTTCAAAACATTAAGCGTTTGCTGACCAGCCAATTCACAACACAGCGGTTAGAAATACCAAATTGGTTTAGGTAATGCAAAACCTTCCACCACAAATGATTAATGCATTCATTTGAACCCATTTCCATCAAAAAAATGTTTTAATGGGTTCCTCTAATGTCGGAAATGCTTCAATCGTTAAACCTAACCATCTCAACCTGATTTCTGCCGATAACTCTAAATGTTAAAGGTCTAGTAGACCCAGCAATTCCAATTTTACAATGTTACTGCAGTTCCAGAGCCATTTTACAAAATGATAAGTAATAAAGCTCAGCTTCAAAGTATATCAACACCAGAACACCCCAGCTAGTTTTTGTGGATAAGCTGGTGCATGGTCGGAAATTCTTCAAGACTAATCTAATTCCCAGTGTTCACCTCCAAGTCATCATCAAGAGATGGGAGGGTTGTACTTGAACCTTTATTACCTAAGTATATTTCCAGCCTCATGGCAATTTAAAGAGAAAAGGAAGTGAGCAGTTATAGCGGCATTAGCGGTGCGGTATGCTGTATAACATATAAAGAAGAAGTGGTGAAAGCTCACAGGGGAAAGGGAGGGTTGGCTTTGGCAGCCATTTACCCATTGAAATATTTTCGCTATCTGTGTCAAGTTCCCCATCACAAGTACACGAGGGCCATGTTGAAGAAAGAAAAGCTGATGTTTTTATGTCCACGGCGTTCTTTGAAGCAGACACGCCAGTTAGTCTAGTTCTCTGTATATCCCAACGGTGTGTGGCACATGCATGTACATGGTAAGTGGAAAGCGGAAAGGAATCGTAGTTAAATATTCATGAGTTCTAAAATGGATTTTCGTTTGCTTTGGATTCACTATGTTGAGAGGGGGGAGTCAAAACAAAATATCTCTTCCACGATCCCTTTATATATTTAATCTATCCTGATGTAACAAGCCAAGAAAAGAGATCTTCAGGGTAACTCCTGTAACTCTTTGAACTTTCACTGCTGTTTTTGTGTATAGCCTCAACAGGCGTAAAAGAGGTGATTAGATATCCTGCAGTATTGGAGCAAGCCAGAGATTAAAAGAGATTTCAAAAAAAGATTTGCAAATTGAAGAGAGATAATAACAACAACTAAGCACAACCGCTTTAGCTGAGTTCTTCACATATTTTTTTGGACTTCTAACTGACCTCATGCCTCATCTATATACAACATAGCACTTCTTTTATTTAGCTGAATACAATGAAAGGACGCCGAAATGACAGTTTCACTAAGTCAGCATATGTGTTATGTAGTAAAAACAACTTCTGTTTTCTAAATGGAATATCTTAAAAGTCCGCATAACATAAATCATTTAGTGAATATATTTTTTTACCATTTTGACGAGTTTTCAGAAAGATCCCCATGAATCAAAAGTTCAATAAAAAATAATAACTTCATGGGTGAAATCCCGTAAAGTTTAGGTTGAATCATAAATAAAAATCTTCCAATCGCGATTTTCTACAGCTAATGCATACAAGTTTTAGCAGCTAAATTTAATAAGTTGATTGCTAAATTTAAGTCAACGTAGTCTTTGACCACTTTTATCTTAGAACCAACAATTTCCAGACATGTACCTCGCGGAGAAGAAATAAACTACCTCGCAAAAATCAAATTTTCTTTATAACTAAATTCATTAATTTCATTTATGCCTTTTCAAATATTTAAATAATCAAAATCTGCTGAGCCATGACAAGGGCAGACTAAGGCACACTTACCTATTCCATCATCAAAAAACCTTACAGAAACCTTCTGCAAGGGATAAACCTATCCAAATATTGTCTTTCCATAATGCGCATACAGTACATAAACCACCTAAAAATTTACATACTTTTATCACAGTTCAATGATACTTTATTTTATCCTCTTCTGTAATATCTTGAATTTTTTCACACCTATTATCAGTTCTAACAAGTTAAATCCCCCATTAAAAGAAGAAAAATCCTCATCATAAGTAAATGGGCATTAGCAAGGAGAACCAAAAGCTTGCATTATTCGCCAGAAATACTTCCCTCCCTTTCAGAATGATTGGCTTGATTCAAGTGATGTGAAATGAAGGATGGCAAATATTTGCTGAGCTCCCAGCTCTTGTTCGCCCCACCACACACATTATGACATATATATATACCTGGCTATAGTCTATTTTGCCTATTCTTTACCAGTTTCTTCTTTTATCATGTAAAACCAAGGCATTTTCTTTTGGTATCTGGGAGAAGAGCGAGAATTCCCATATTTATTTCTGATCACAGGATCACAAACGCCTGAGTCAAGAATGGAACATACGACAGTCATTCTCGCATATTAAATTCATGTCTAGAGCTGAATTGGCTCAGCGGTGAAAAAGAACGTGTTATTTTTATTATTACAAGAGAATTTCCTCCAAAGCTCGGAAACGAATGGTAGTGGTTACACCAGTAAAAATAAATACTCTTTTTCGGCTCCACTGGTGCACACACGGAAGAACACGGGATGCATTTTCAAACACAATTTTCTACTGTGTAGCAAAAAAGAGAAAAAAAACCGATACTCAATATCCGTCTAATATTATTTATTACGTCTTGTACAACTCTTATAAACTGACTGACTCTAAAGGAGTAATGTAATACTTACTACCGACTATTTGAGCCTGTCCCAAGAAATGGCAAAGGAATCGCTGATCTTTTCCCCCTCGAGTTATATGAATGTTTGCCCTTTTGACAGATGTGCATGGTTTGATGTTATCGAGGCATGAATAATACACTCGTATTGCGTATCTTGGGAAATGTGTACCTAACATACGCAGATGTTACAACCTACAGTGTATTTATCTTGGGGATGTTACGCATGTAAGGAAATTGTTTTCTTCAGGAAGAAGAATATAAAAAATCGGATATGGTACACACACGTCATTCCCTCCTTTCCGTGCAGTTAGACCATTTAACTTGGACTAAATGATGAGAGGAAAAAGATGGTCGACATTATTCATAGCGTAAAAATATTTGGTTCGTGTCATAAATTTCTTCGAGTGTGTGAATCACGAGAATTGGATTGAAAAGTCTCGCTTACCATTGCAATGAACAGCCATGACTTCGAGACGATATGGGGTTGAGGGAGTGTTGGGTGGGATTGTCGGAGAGATATTTATTATTCGGCCGTCAGGCGTGTAGAGCTTCACTATATCACAAGGTCCTGCCTCGGCAGCTGCTCTGAACATATCTAAGAGACAGTTTAAAGTTTAAAAATCATTTGCAATTCAAATAATTAAACTCGTTGGTAGTTCTATTCTGATCTACCATTCAATTCATCACCAAATTTTGTACAAAATTTTTGTTGTATTATTTATGAAGCTTAATTGATTTTTAAAATCATCATTTTAAATCTTTGTTTAATGATGTCATTCATGTAACATCTTGATCCATTCCTCCTTGAAAAGGTTTCAATCACATCGAGTTTCCTCAAAATGAAACATGATACTAGTTATCCAAACATCATCACATCACGTCACGAACATCATCGCGTAACATCCTTTTCTCATCACCCCTATTCACTACTTACACAAGATGTAACCCAAGATGATACGTATTCCCCCGCTTTTTCATTTTCTCACCTTTGATGTCATCCGGTGGAGCATCGATCGGAACCAAAGCTGTTTCCTGATTGTCACCGATGATGAAGTATACAACTGAGATCCGATCTGAGGAAAGGAGATCCTCCTCATGAAGTAGTTTTGACCCTTGATCTTTATCCTTCTTCCCCACGTCTTCCTCCGCAGCTGCTCCTGGCTCGTCGTCATCAGCCTGGACGCATGTGTTGTTAGGCGGGTCAGCCTCTGGTTCTTCACAACTACCACTGAACCCTTTGGCCGAGGCCATACGCTGTGCTTTGAAATCGTGACTGTGATCTTTACAATAAACTCTGGTACAAAATAAGAGGGGAAGGAAATGGAGAAGTAATATTGTCAGCTCCTTTTACAAGATCCCCTTTAGGTGCGCCAGAGGTACATTGGAACTTTTTGTGACTTTATCTTCGTCGCTTCTCTCGTTTCCACGTTCTTCACCTGCTTCTCTAAACGTTCAAGTGGAACGTGTTCATTCATAGGGGCCGAGCGTTGGCTCCTTCTTCATCTTCAAATAACGCATTTATCACTGCCATTGTTTCCCCTCGGATGTGTCACCATGTCCAGCATCTGGAATAGAAAAAAGAAATGAAACTTTTAATCCTGGATTTACTTTTTTACTAGGTAGCCCTCCTGCTTTGCGAAATGTAAGCGCGTTTTTACATTCAACGTAGCGCTATTTAAAGGTAATTTTTCATTTTTCGTGAGATGCACAATGCAGAAATACACAACTATTGCTATTACGTAGTAGACGATAACTTGTGATTTTGATATTCCTCGCAACTGAAATCCCCCCAAAATGAGTTTTGCTACAACAACTTTCTCCAATGCAATCGCTGAATGTAATGCACCCTAATTATCTTAGATTGCAGGTATCTGTCTCATATTTCCATACGTGCTTTTCCACAAAAAGAATTTGATATGGATTTGTGCTTGAATACGTATATACGATTATAGCATCATCATTATATTTATCCTTGAGGCTTCAGGCGGCTTGCTTTCATCTCGTTTTTCCTTACAATAATATCATGGCATTGTATTTTTGTGGATTAACTTCGGAAGAAAGAAATTGAAGGAAACACGCCTTGCAGCGATATGGGTATACTAGAAGGAACTTAGAAAATGGAACGGTACGTGTGGTAAGCCAAGTTATGGGAATGGAAGCAATCAGGCTTGGTGAATCCACACGTATGCATGTCGGTTCCATATCCTTGTATGCTAGGTAGAATGATGGTGCCTTTGGAATACGTCAAGGAGAGAAAACCGTTAAAGTTGTATTATTTTCTCATTTTGTATTTTTCTCTCTCTATGACATACGAGGATACACGATTTCGAACAATTCCTCCATTTAGAGGCTTCTTTTTCTAGGTTGTCTTTTTTCCTTGCACAACAAAAGGACGAAGTCTATGCGATTAAGGATTCTTTTATTTTTTCCTGTCGTAAAAAGAAGAGAAAATAGAAGGAAAAGGATTTTGTTGTACGTGTGTGTTCTTAACAAGTCGAGTCGGCATTGACTGCTACCTGAATGTCGTCATGTTGGTTGTAGAAATGGGCTCTGAATCAGTGAATACATGTCAGAGTTTGGAAAAATACTCATTTTTCCGTCTAGGTAAATCCGTAATTATGTATTTTTTTATTCAATGGAGGAAAATGAACAGATTTTTTTCAAAATGTATTGCAATATATTTTTATAATTCAGACATTTTATGGCTATTGCGAGGTTTATGAGTTGCTTTACTACCTTATGATGCATCCTTTTTCCAATCTTTTTATTTTTGATATAAATATTATATTATAACACATTTTATAATATATTGCTCATTGCAGAAATAATTGTAAAAAGTTAATTTTAAAGTTGCTTAAAACAACTTTTACAAATTAACATGCGCGCAGTCAAACATGAAAATAATTTTCAAAATAAACTCAAATCATTATTAATAAAACAAATAGATATTACAACTCTTACCACTGATATTATGACTAGAATACAGTATAAAAGCACAACAAATCTACATTTTGTTGAAAATAGTTTTTGAATTTTAACGCAATTTGCTTGAATTAAATTCACCAATGGAAATGTTACTCTCAGGCTTTTGAGATTCATTTCCAACAATCATACGTATAAATATATTTGGATTTAAACTTAACGTCTACAAAAACTCTGAGCCTGAAGAGCATATCATATTATATTTCAGCAGTGGAATGAAAGTTGTCATAAATTAAATGCATTCTTCATACAAGTACAATAATTTTCAACGGAATGCTCCATCCCAACCCAAACCCAACTTGGATCATATTGAAACCACGAAAACAATCCTGCCCTGTCCTATTTGTAATAATGTTGGATTTCATAAAAAGACAAATTCATAAAAACAAGATTCTTTCGTGGTTTTATCATGCGTGTAAGGGTAGGCTTCATAATTAAAATCACATGGTTTCCCTCTATTTACATTCCACATGCAAAGAACGCTCTCCTTGAGCATTTTCATTACGAAACATTTTTCACCGAGTAAATTTCAATTTTCTCTTTCACAAGTGCTGTAGCGTGCTTTTTCTAAATAAATATTTTTTCTCACAAATCCTTTCCCATTTTCCTCCCTACTACGTGCATTGGCTTCATCCATTGTTGAAGACAGGTGGCCATAAACAATCCCTTGAACGTATTTCGTGAATAGCCAGTGGTCATGAAATTTATTTATGAAAAGAAAAACGGTTTTGCAAATCCTTCATGAATACAGTTTTATTCAAAAAAAATCTCAGAAAATAAGAAACCCGAAAAATATTGCATACACTTCAAAAAATAATAATAAACAGATTAACTTATAAATCCACGAATTCACTCTGCCAAGGACTAAGCGAATAAAATGCTCACACATACACACAAAAGCCTACTCTCCGTTCTCCATGCTGAAAGACATGTTCCGAAATAGGTGAACAACATATTCAGAGTATTCATTCAGCAATTCATTCATTCATAATATATCATTTCATTTCTCCTCCTATTTTTCACACCCCATATCACCACCCTTCCTCGAGAAGTAAAAACGGACGGAAAGGAAAAAAAGCAGCAGGAAGGCGGAAGGCGATTCATAAAGAAAGCTATGGAAAGCAACTAGAAACACTTCATTTAACGAGAAAAATGAACTGGAAACACGGAATTAGAAAGTAAGACCTCTTAATAACTACCACAGAAAAATCTCGTTTCCCTCAATCAAATTCTTACTTACTTTTTTGATGGGTTTCCCATCATCGATGTGATGCACTCATTAATATGCATACTTCAAGATGAAAACTTCAAGATTAAATTCTGCCTCGAAGAAAAATGCTTTCCATAGCTGCCAACAACATCAGAAATTATTCCTGACTACTGCAACATTCCCAACCACCCACGCATTAGGGCATGGTCATAGGACAACCTTTTTACATTTTTATCCCAACTTCCCCCAAAATCAAGGCTTTCCCACCTAACAATATCATTTACTGTAGAAAGCACTTTGGCATTTTACAGTGTGTTTACGTACCACAAATTTATTTATAGCCACGACGTAAATTACTAGTTGGAGTGGCGCTGGGAAAAAGTCCACTTGTTTAGGAAGGGAGTAAACCCTTAATCTAAAAAAATACCAATCCCACCATTACTTTCCTTTCACATATGACCATGAACTTGTAACTGTTCAAGTGTGCAGTTATTTTTTTCATGCTCAAAGGAGAAAAAAAATCTCACAATCCAAGACAAGTAAAACCCAGTGCAGAAATGAAATATGATATATGACGATTTGACGTCAGCCAACGACAAATGAAATGAACACAGCAGTAAATCGCCAGGAGTAAAAGTAATAAAAAACACGCTGGTGTCATTCTTCGCTGTTGTAAATGTTACAAGTTTGAAATCCAGCCCGGCAACAAAAAGTCGTATTATTCCTTTTAAATTTCTAAAAAGGAACTCCTGAGTGAACCAGGAATATCCTGGCACTTATATTTTCCGCAAGCATAAACACACACCTTCTTCCTGGATTTTTTTTGTGAAAGGAAAATGCACCAACAAAAATAGTTTATTAGAAAGGCTTTCGTTTTTTCTTTCATTATTCAGCCGCTATTTTCTGGCTGAGCGTTCTGCAGCTGAGTCAACTAGCATAAATATTAGCAGGTGAGTGAACAAGTGAGCGTTGGAATCAGCTCGGAATAAGGAAAACTGGAGAAATGCTTTGTTACAAAGTTGTGAAAGGAAGTAGGCAAGGAAATTGTGTGGCCATGTAAAATGTGAAAGAGAAAGCAAAAGATCGATTTCCATCCCAGAGTATTTACGCTCACTCTAAACTATTCAAAGGAAATGAATGCACATTGTATTATTGTATATATGGGCATCCCATATCAGAAAACGCTTTCAAAATGCATATAAAACGTTGGTGGCAATGATGGTGGCGCAGGTAGGAAGAGAATTGAGAATAATAAAGTCTAGAAGGAAAAACTAAACCAGATTGGTTAGTAGTGTAAATTTTACACAATTTTCTGTGACTTTCTTGCCAAAAGGATATCCCATATAAGAGAAGAGAAAGAGGGGGAAAGCGAAACGAAACCACACAACACATCAAGACTCATTCCTTTTGCATCATCATATCAGCATTATTTCTCCAGCTCACATGGTGAGAACAAAATAGATTTTCGTGTAAAGTATGCAACCAGCAATGCTTAAATGACATGTGTATATTTTGAATATGATGATATATATAGAAATGTCCGTAGGAGGTAACTGCTCAATGCAATAAGAAAAGGTGAGTTTCCCTAGGTATACAATAAGAGTGCCAGGTAACTAAAAGCATTTCGCTTCTTGTGTGAGTTCTCTCGAGCGAGAAAGTTGCTGGTTCCACTTGTACCACTATCACGGCTAGTTTGTCGTGGAAAATAATGTAGTGAAGCAAGCTGGGGTTGCCAACTAATTCTTAATCTGGTCGATACACACCTCTTTCCCGTCGAGAGAGTTACAAGAGAGGAAGAAGAGGAGCCAAACTAATGCAGAGAGCCAACTTCTATACTCACTTTTTTCTCATTTAATGTGAATTGGATAGAGAATAGTTTCTTTAGGCTTTTATTATGTACCTGGTGAAGCGTGCATATGGAAGGATGGTAAATATGTTGTCTGTGAGGATGAATACGATGAGAGAAAAAATCCATTTTTCCTTTTCATTCCATTTCTCTGAATTTTCCCTGACTTTTTCCCTTCATTTAATGTAGTTATGAGAGAATAACTTCTTTTGCTTGTGAAAGCCGAGCTCACGTTCGCAAATACACATGTACACATAATTAAGGTTTGTCGTTCGGTGAAAAAGAGGAAGTTAAAAAGGAAGTAACGTGTTAAGGGAGAGGAAAATTTCTAGGATAATTGGAAATTGTGTTTCAATGAACGAATTACTTTTTCACGCTTTGACTTGTCTCATTCAATAGGGAATGAGAGAAATAATGAAGTAATAAAACTCTCATTGAGGTTAGAAAGAGAAGTTGTTTTTGATGTACAAGAATTATTCCATCGTTGAAGGAAATCAGGTTTTTGAAATAAGCGTTTGCCTGGCATTCTTCAAGCATTCATACGGAAATTGGTTGGACAGACCTAATTAGTCGTATAGTTTATAAAAAATTAAACAGATTTACAATTGACGTCAAAAGTATTCAGCACCAGCAGTCAGAGTGAAAGTTGTATATTAATAGTAAACAGGAAGAAGCACACAACAGCACAAGCATTAACTTTCAGTTCAATATTACGATAAGCTTATTCATACTTTGCCTTTTCACATTTCTTCCGGTCATGAATTTCCCCTTAGATGAAAATTGGATGCTTACAGTAGGCTGAATAAAAGAAAGCTGAACTGTGCTGGAATTTGAAATTAATTTGCGTAGGTAGCAAGGATAAAATCATCTCAGGTAACTGACATCTTCAATATATTATTAGAGATGAGCAATGATGAAAACATGTTGTTTTGTTAGAACTCTGTGAGGCTTCATTATTACGAAAAATATGAAATGTAAGATTACGCTCTTCTGATGATATTAAAAGATGGACAGAAAATGAAAAAGTATCATTAAGTTTACGCAAGACAACTTTAGCATCAAAAGGCTTCTTAAGAAAAAATAAACAGTATGACAACGCTTATAATGAAAAAAAAAATCATCTGGATTGCTATGAGCAGTTTCTTGGATTTCTCCTCATCTCTGTGTCTCTTTCTACTTTTACTCATTCACCTCAATGTAATCATAGCCGAGTTGTTCTCAGAGTAAAAAAATACACGGAAATATACGCGTATTAGAGCTGTTATATGGTGCATGAGTGAAGTAAAAGTGGTAGAGTTATGTGGGCACAGTGAAACTCAAGTTGAGCGACATGAGAAAATAAATGGAAAATCGCAATAAAGAGCAAGGGAGCAGGGGAAGAGCTAGAGCAACCGACAAGACCGTATAGAGACCGTCCGTCCGCATGTGAACATTTACGTCAATGGCTTATGTCGACGATGATATCCGTTTCCGATTCGTAAAATTTTCGCCGAAATTAGGATGTTTGGGAAAAAATCTTGATATGAAAGACAATACATGTCACAACTTATACTTTAGTAAGAACATGGTGTCGTGAGGTTATGTATTATTATCTAATTGTAAGAGAGATTGGATAGTTGTATAAAGTTACACTACATCCGGGAAAATGGTTTTAATATACACTTTCAAGATGCTGTAACGAAAGTCAAACATGAGAATATTTGGACTTTTGACACATTATGTTAGATAAAACTTATGACTGGTTGATATGGAGTTGTTTTCTGAAATGGAGAATTGAACAGTTGTAGGATAATATTTTTATACCACGCAGCACTGAAAATAATGACATACATTTTGGGATGTCTACGGTCATTATACTAATAGATGTATCATAATATCTCCATCGTCATACTAAACAATCATCGATCTGTTTGTGCAAGTTTTTACTTAGAAAACCAGGTTTCTGTGTGGATTATGCTGGTATCTACGTAGTTAAAAGACCTAATTCAATTTCTTTGACATTGTATTGCTCTTATCGGAGATTTATTCGAATTATAGAAAAACTGATCATTTAAACGTGCTAAAAGTATTGTTAGAAGAAAAACGGTAAATTAGGGATAACAGTAAGGTTTAAAATTGGTAATGACTGGATTTCGAGACTTGAGAAAATATTAAATTTGCATCCCTTCCCAAATCTTGGCAGATTTGAAATCAACTTAATTTGCGCAACTTGATTTAAGAAAATTAGATTCGTAGCTAAAGATTGTAAAATTTCTAACGCTAGAGTATATAAGCAATATACAAAACTCGCAATCCTAGTCATGTCATATAGAGTACATTTTTAGTTATTTGT
>JAHZNA010002999.1:0-16303 GCA_027743935.1 Sinodicranocentrus sp. ZH6 | reverse complement strand
ACCGTTTACATCTGAAAGGATTTTTGGATTCGTGACAGAACTCCTTGCGAGGTTTACCGGAGCCGGATTTTGTGGAAAGACTACCTGAAAAATCACGCACAAAGTACCTGACGATGGCGATATCATGATGATGACAAAACCAAAAAGTTAGTTTATTGCTACCCAAAAATGTGAAAATGTTTCTTTTGCAATGATCCATCTGCAAGGAAGCATAACCTCGTTGTGGAGAGGATTAGCCAACCTCCAACGATACAACAGTACACAATGGAGTGGAGAATATAAACAGGAGACATGGAACAATAAGAAAAAAGAAGAAGAGTCCCGACAGAGGGTAAGAGAGAGCGATCAAGGACCATCCCAAAAACCCTTATATACCACCCTGTCAAACAAGTAGAATAAATCAAATAAAATGTTAAGTGCTCAGACATTATGACTGACCGTCTGTCGTCATTTTTACAATGTTCTATATAAGTAAGCAATGTGCTGTTTTCATTTCACACAATATATAATTTTCTGGAAAACAAGCTCAATGTTGTACACCAAAAAGTGAACAAGAGGGAAAAATGTCCAAGAGATGAGATGAGAAGCAAATGTTGTACGTGAACCACAGGAGAGTACATAGTTTTTTGGATTGAGCTTAATTGTATTCGACCTACCTGTACACGGCTCAAACCTACATTTACAAGAGTACATTCCCTTAGTCTAGCAAACACGCTGAACAACGGACTGGCCTGTTGGATCCCATCTATTATCATCGTGGAAATTCTACAACAGCCTCAAGCACTTTAGACTTTACCTTGGCCAGAAAGTAAAAGAGAGAGATTTTTTTCAATCCGGAGAGAAGAGATGAAAAAAGGCTGAAGATTAGGTAGCCATAGTCAATCTGGAAATTGGACGGAGAAAGATCCATCCGAGATAATGAAGAAGCAAGACAAAGGATAGCGACTGCAAAGGGAACAGAAAAATGGACTCATCTCATCTTCTTTTCCTTCTCTCCTCAATCTCGAAAACTTACATTCACTTATCCTTTTTCCCAAATGAGCCTGAAAAGCCCTGCAGGGTTTTACTTTTGTCTACCTGTTGAAGGAATGTACCTAGTCACTCTTTTTATGTTCCTCCTCACCGCATCATCATCATCGTGATCACAACGAGCAAGAGGAATAGAACAACTAATAAAAATCTTTTTATATCCGATGCACACATACACACACAAACATAATATACATTCAGAAGAATTGATACAGCTTTTCTTCCATTTCTACCTGCCTGCTTGCTCATACCACCACCACCGTACTTGGTTTCATCTTGGGTAAGAAATGATCGAGGAGGTGGATGATGAGGATGACGAGTAATGTTGTTTGCCGTGCTGCTGTTTTCAGGTGAAGAAGATGCCGCAATCCTGACTTGACTTGAGCCATGGCCTGGTCCAGTTGGTTACATACAACAACCTTGTTTATCAAACGCTTTTGGATTTTCATGAGTGGAGTGTCAGTCAGTGCAGCAGAAAACATGGTGCAGCATAGATGTGGACGATTTAAGGAAAATGATGTACACACCAGGCAAGGGTCTAACTAGACAAGCAAGAAGAATGAAGGCAGTTGGCTTCATTGGTCGTGAAGTTGATACTAGTCAGCATAACATCATCGGCAAAACTCAACAGAGTAACCCTGTCGATTCCAAGAAACAACCTGAACCCTACAAATCTTGTGACTCCATGCTTAATCCCACTATGCACGTACAAGTTCAAGTAATACATGCCTAGTGTGGTCTAAATATGCATAATGTATGTGTACATGCCTATATTCTTATGAAATGTTATGAGGCTCTTAAACAGGTACAAACTTTTTTCCTCTTCTCCGCCATCGTCGCAATAATCATCATCGCCACAACCGTTCAACTCCTGATACACTGCCTTCCATGTAGAAATGGATGGAGAGGACAGAGCGAAACAGGTAATTTAAGTGCAGGTGAGTGAAGGGCCCATGGAGATGAATGCCTCGGGCTTAAATCTAGCTTCACTTCATTTCTCCTTTCCATACACCTTCTGTTCATGTCCTTCTCTCTCACTCCTTCCTCTAATCTTTCTGCCCTTCTTTCCATTACACGACAAGAGATCTCATCTTAAGGAACTCATCGAGGATTTTATTTTTACTCCGAATTCAACTTAGACAACAAAACAAATGCTCGCCACAACAAGAAGAATCTATCTTCTTTATTGGATCGTAGACTCCGTCAGTTTTTACCCTTTTTACCCTCACTTTTTTTGCTCGCCTACCTACCTTTTCTTTTTACCTGCCTGCAATACTGCTCATTAACAAGACCCAGTGGGTGGCCTACCCAGCCTGCGTGGCCCGCATCGAGCTTATATCTCAAATCTTAAAAAAGTCACTTTTCCTTCGCTGCGTATTATGTGTTTGTCCCTATGCCCATCTCCATCTTTCAAAAGTTTGTAACAGCGACAGCAATCAAAGAGGAGCAACAAACAACAGCAGCGCAACTTTGCTAGGCAGTAAGTGCAATGCAGGGAGAGAAAATGGGCACGTTAAGTTCGTCACATATCATGTCTCTCTTTTTCTAATCGACGGACTAACTTTTAAGATGCAGCCCCTTTTTCCTCCCTCATATTCTAATAACCCTGTACTAACTGGTTGTATACGGTGGATTTTGTTGAGTGAGTGAGCCTTTGCACACCTTTCCTAACTCGTTCACACCATGACACAAGAAACATGTATGCCTGGCTAATATATGTCTATAATGGATATTATGCATATGCATGCATCACTCATTATTATATTCTTTTCATGCTAAACAAGCTGATATTATAGTCGTATAGATTCTCTCTCGTCCACAAACACACGGATAAGCCGTGCGCCAATATATTTTATCATCATCAAAGAAAATATCTTGCCACTACAAAGTACAACCCCCATCCATTTTAATATTATGCGACGGATTGATAAAACTTTTGCATCTTTTGAGCCTTTGCCTCTTTTTTGTCTTTTCTCGAGAAAAATGGCAGGGTAGAAACCCAAGTTTTTAACCTGTCCAATTATCCCTGTGATATATACATCTCACGAAAGTTTGTTATTTCACAAAAACCTTCCGACGAGTTTCATACATGTAATCTATGAAAATCTTTTTATATTTAATCGTAAGAGAAATGAGGCTGAAAAAAGTGGCATCAGCAAATAAAATAACAATATATTGCATAAAAAGTGCCAGTCTTTGTGAAAATGTATACACTTGTACCATGTATTCTCAGCCAGACCAAAACTGCATAGGTATTAACTTCTCAAGAAAAGAAGGGAGAGAGAAGTGCAAACGCCGCTTGTAGTAATTGCGGCTCCCATCACTATCCCTTCATGACAGCGACACGTTCAACTCATTCTCGTAGGAGTAGTAAATAGTGGAGTAAGAAACAGCACACCACCACCATAGTATATTTGTATCAGTCACTTCCTTCACGTTGCATTTTTAATAGTACATATACCAACACCACCCCATTATCATTACCACCATCTGAATAAAATACTCCACAAAAAGTGGAGTTTTCCCCCAGAAGAAAACTAAACTTATCTGCTTATCATGTTATTATTCCTTCTGTATATCATATTATGATGACGGAGCTTGAAAAGTGAGCCGTGGATTTACATATATCAAGTTTATTAAGTGGGGAACGATATGTAGAAATTATATGCGTGGTGGCTATGTACACGTATTTTTTTCCCTGTGGCTGTAACTTCATGGAGGCAAAATGTTCGATGAGAACCGAATCAAGAAGAAGAAGCATGAGAAATGTGGACAGAAGTGTTTCACATTGTTAATTTATACTATAACGCACACACACACAAACATCACACCAAACAACTCCCAGAGAGACGAGTACTTATTCATTTCTGTTTCCTGATGGTCATGTTTTCCTTTGAACAACTTACTACAGAGAAATAATACTTGTATTATGTATACCCGTGTCCAACTCTTTCATGTGCACATTATATCACTGCTACTAGTACAGGTTGAGGAATAATTGAGCACATTTGATTTTTTAGCTGTTCATGGAACAGATTCCCTTTATTTAACCTTGCGGTGTAGGAAAAAAATCAGAGCAAAGCAACAAGTAACTTTTATAAACAAGTGGAAAGACTGGGTTCCTTTTTTTCTCAAGAACTTCGCTCTGGTCCTACTTTCATGCTACACATAATATACAAACACATTGCCTTCTTCCTTCTCTCCCTCTGTAATTTATTATTGCTACTGGTGGCTCAACAAAAGTCTTGAAAACACACTGATAAATAATTTCCCAAGGGACCTTTTCTCCTTCATTAAGGTAAGCTCAGGTACTTGAGTTCAAAATGGTTTTTTACCTGGACTAGTTTTTTCTGTCTTTTTACTTCTTTAAGAAATACATCAAATGTCCACAATCTTTGTTTTCATTTGTAAAGGCAAGAACAGCGCTTTTTTGTTCGAAGTAGACCAAAAGGACGAAAAGGGATAGAATAATGAAATGTTGGACATTTATCTCACTATTATACACGAATGCATGTTCTTTTCAAAGAAAAATAAATCAATCTCTACTGTAATCCACTTTTCTTTGTTATTCTTATAGGTATTTTAGATACAGACACAATTTATCTCTTTGCATTATGCACAATCAAGTCATTGCATTGGTTAAATGCATATAGTGGTTACATTTGGTTACAGTGTATTGTGCATTTAGATCTTTTACCTATTACGCTGTGTCAATTTCGCTAAAAACCTCTAAATGAAATGAAATGACCAGTCCTTCCTTTTACATTCACTTTTCTTAACTGTCTCGTCGTCTGAGGGGATATCATGTGTACAGACCTTCGATCACCACAAAGTCAAGAGTTGTTTGCCAAGATTTTTAGAAAAGAATTGAGAATGCTATTATTATTTCATAGATAAAAACGATATTATTGATAACTTTTTTTTGAAATAGCCTCTACTCCGTTTCCGCCCCGTTATATTATGTTTAATGAATGAAACCCAACTTCAATTTACTATCCCCACTTATGTGTGTCTTGAAAAATGAATGAGGTAGAAGCAGTGTACCCGTTTGTGCACAACTACAATAAAAACACCTATTCATATGTATATGGGTACAACAGACTATGGTTTACTATTTTTACGTACAATGATAATGATAATCTTACCTATCTCGAGATCCGTTTGTATTCACATACATATAATATGTGGAAGTTCATCAAAGCGTTTTCCTAGTATGCATATCATCCTCCACTTCCTCCAAAAATGCTTTCTCAGCAACACTACAATTCACACAAGTTGATTTTTGACGAAAAAAACTTTGAACTGAACTAGTACTAAATTACTTCACCCGTAATAGCATCTACTTTGGTTGTGGTAATGAAATTAGTACGGAAGTAGTATTTTTATGCTTTGCATGTGCTCTTCAGAGACTCTGTATGATTTCCCTTTTGGTACGATATGCACCAGACCATTAAATAACTGACACCCGTATAATGTTATCAACTGAACAATAATCAATGACGTAATGTGTCGTTCAATCCATGAATGAATGTATAGGAAACGAGTAGGGAAGTGCGTTTAGCGACCGCACTTGTCTGTTCCTCTCTCCTTCATAATCTCTCTCGCAGTTCCAGACGTAAAGCACTTTTAGGGATATTTGTAGCCGCAGATGACGGCTCAAAATGTTGCATAACGTTGACTCAAACGTACTTCACTAACATATTTGAACAAACACTTTGCCAGTGAGTGTCTCACTTGAAATAATTAACAAACTCCACAAAAAATTATCCACACTGGTTAACCCCAATGCAAAAGCTTTGTTCCTTAGTGTCCTACCACTGAAACAAAACAAGCCGTCCTGTGTCACAGTTTTCATGCAAAATCAATCCAAAGAGCTGCATGGATGCGAAGGAATATGGAAAACAAAAACAAGTGCAATTATCCGCAATACGGCGACTTCTAAAGAACAAACAACAAACGAATAATCGCTAACTGAGGAAAAAAATATTGCATCAAACTTATAATTAAAAAACTGGACTTTAGGGCGGACGGACCGATATACACACGGAGCACTGAATACTGACTGACGAGCTGAAAGTGTATACGAAGATGTGTTCAGATGAATCCCACCCAGCCCCTGGTTTGCTTTGCTTTGCTTCTGGCTCTACTTTACTTCGTTTTTACATCAATCCATAATAAGTAGAGTTAGCATACGGAGATGCTGTTGATGATGATGTTGTTGAAGTTTAGCTTTGTTCCTCCATGTATAACCAGCCAGTACAGCAGAAGTTGTAGTTAGTGACTGAGTAAAGTACACAACTGCATACAGACATATACATAACATTCAAAATAAAAACTCGCAGCCAAGCTTGTTAGTTTAACAGAACACATTAGAAAAGCCAGAGTATATCTTTCCTGAGTTAAAGTTGCCCAGAGAAAAAGTCAGACACACATCGCATTACTACTTTACACGACGACGTTACATTTTCACACAGTCAGATTTCACTATGAATTCAGTCAGTGCATCCCATCGTATAATGATGTGTGTACGGAACATACGTACTATGTGTGTGAAGTCAACTAGGAAAAGAGTAAGTTTAAGTTCATACGTTTTTTTCACATTCTCATATTATCCGTATACATGTACACCTTTTTATATACAATGCAGTCCGTCACAGAAGCGAAGCAATAATAGGAGAGAAAAAAGTAGCGAGCAACAGGACTCACGGAAAGTGTTGAGATGTAAATACATACATACCTACGTGTATATATATGTATATTCATAAGGTGTATGCCTCACGAATGAGTAAAAAACTTATACACCTTTGAAAAAAAAATCTTTCATGGAAGAACTGACTGCAGAGGATGATATGATGATGCTGGTGGTGTTGTGTATTGCCATTTGCCATTCCCATTACAAGTTATACTAGTTATATTGTTACTGCCACTGCCTGTTGCTGGTGCTATGATACACTACTGCTGATATGATGCTCAAGTCAGTCAGTTACTTCGCTGCCGGTGTACAATATCATTATTACCATTAGGATGATACGGAATTGTAAAAACTGCTAAAAACCAAAACCAACTTCCCTGTCCATCCATATGTAACAGGGTATATAGTCAAACGAGTATGATCATCATTGAAGATCATCATCATCACCATCACATCAACAGCATCTCCGTGCGAGCAAATATAGTTTTATGTATGTCCATGAAGATATAGAGTATATTTATATTAGCTATGAAAAGTCATGTGTATAGGCATGTGTGCAAGTTCGTATGGATAAAGCTGGTTCATGTAAGTATATGTATACGATTGTCATCATGAGACAAACTCCCAAAAACTATCATTATCATCACATGCCTACACAGCTTACAACATCTTTTGGAGATTTCATCGAAAGGCTTTTTACACATCTCTTTATTCTCTTTAATATCCACATGAAAACATATAAGCCAGGATTTTTTTATGTATGTATATATCCATTGTGAATGTACATCTTAACCTGGCATTACCAGTTACGTACTAATAATATATTATTCTTCAACTTGAAGTTAGTATAGTAGACACTAGTAGACAGCCAAATACATTCATACATACATGTACATTGGGAACTTTGGATATGAGGGACTCGATTTTGATTGCTCATATAGTTGGGGATTTTAGCATTGAAACAAAAATTCAGATACTATACGTTCAATATCGTGTATTTAACTGTATGATGATGATGATGTGTGATATGTATATAGTATAAATTTGAATATCTCCCAGATTTGAGAGTTGCACTGATGCTTTACTATGATACAATATACAATACAAATGCATCTTGACTTCATAAAAAAACTTAACTTGCTCGGAGCACCGAGACTTTCAAAATAATAATACGGTATCTCATCTTATGGAATAGGCAGCTATCAACAGTAGTTGTTTGAAAAGCAGAAATCTAGAAATCATCAACAGGAAAAACAAGCGGAGAGCGAGTTAAGTGCCTAAGTAAAGCAACAAAGTTGCACACATATTCATTTCAAGCCGTGAAACGGTTGGAAGGCTTCAAGAAGTTACTTCCTTTGTTTTTTTCAGCTTATCCACAGTTTAGTGAAAAGATACATAAGAATCGTACCATGTACCAGAGAAATCTGAAAGAGATGTATACACTTTCTGTTTAGGCAATCCTATTTTTTGCTACAAAGATCCTTTCTTGTTTACTTACTAATCTGCCACAACCTTATTATTACGGGTGGACGGACGTACTTTACTACAATACTACGCAAAGACTACTACTAATACAATACTACTACTACCGCTGCAAACAGTAAAGGACGAAAAAGTATGAATGTGACTTGGTCGTGGTATTGGTTAGAGAATATATTTCATGAACTCGTTGTGTCTGAACACTGTTGTCTTGTAAGTTGTCAGTTTGTCTATAGGGAAAACTAAAGCATGGCTAAATCAAGTAGGGTATCGTACCTCATTCGTAAATTCATTCTAAATGAAAACATAAAATGTCCCTTTTTATTAATTAAAAATACATCAAAAAACACTGAGATTACATTGATAAGTTCTTATACCCTCATTCCTCATACAGTATGCAAATATGTGTTTCACAGCTCCAGTTTCCCAGATAAAAAATCCTTAAGTGACGAGTTAGTTCAAAACTGTTGCAAATGTGGCGGTTTAGGTAGATGTGTAAGTAAACATATATAGTAGTTATCTACAAAGTTTGCACTTGCAGAAGGGAAGGGAAAAAGCCACATGCAATAAACAAACTCGGATGATAGCTTTGCATATGAGGTGTGGATAAAAAAATGAAACCCTGTGTGAGTTTAGTAAATACCCATGTACATCTCATCTCTACGTACCTTTGCCCTGGAGCATTTACCAAGGCGGCATATTCTGCCTAATAATAATCGTAATAGTAATAATAACGATAATAGCAATAATTTGATCTTTTCTACTCTCTGCTTGTAAACTTCCCCATTCTCTGCGGCTACGATGTTGTGAAAGACGTACTTTGCAACTTACATCAGGCCACTAACAGGAGAACCAGATCATCAGACAACTTCACAGCTAACTGCAACATGCAACAAAACAAAACACTCAAAAAGTTTATATGAATTCATAGGTTCTCAAAGACAGCCTGCAACAAGTATCCATCCCTCTTTCCAGATGATCTACAGCATCGCAAACAAATACTGTTTTACTTTTACACGAACCTCAGTTACGTAATAGTTTAAAAAACAAAAAACATCGTCAAAATTTTTTACCTCACAGGCATATAAAAGAATAGATCGTCTCTAGATAAAAATGCACACATGTAAAAAGTGCATGCATAGAATCAAATGATCAGTTTATTGAGCTATTGTATACAGGCTGCTGTATATACATAAATACGCAATAAAACAAAAAAATAACACGTGAAAAGATTCAAGTAAAAATAATCAAGTGGCAATATCCTTTACTTCAGTTGTTTTGGTGTACCCTCCAGCACTAAACACATTCATTATATGTTGGTATTACCGGGAAATTGTGACTCCTAAAAATCTCTAATCAACAAGAGAGTAAAAAAATCTGTGGAAAACATGTAGAATGAGTGCAATGTACAACCACACCGTTTGGGCTGGGATCTTTTCAAATTTGTACAGCATGATTATAATGATATCACTTTTCGGGTTGCCAAAAAAATGGATGCAATTTCAAATCAAGATTCAAATTGTCTTGTTAACTGTCCAACTCGTGAACATGAATGCAATCATTAGATCGTATATTTATGTGGAGCTTTCAGCTAAGCTAACTAATGTGAATTAGGCATTCGCTAAAAAGGAATAAAACTGAAAAACATCTCTGCACATCATATTTTCATCATTCATTTGTTCGCTGAAAGGGGAGAAATACGACATGTATGACAGCAGATAGGCATAACTTACAATTGCACAGGAGAGTATGGGCTAGTTCGCCAATCTTACGTATTTTCCACGAAGAACCACTTGTTGCACGACCAAACTCCAGATATTGGTTAAAAGCACAACTGCCAACATATTTCTCAGGTGAAGTGCCTTGCTTCTCCTGAAATTTTGGTTTTATATTTATATAGTCGTGACGAGCTCCTGAAGACCTTTTACTACAACCTGTCCAACGTTCAAAGTGAAAAACTTCGTAACACATCTTTTTACCTTTTGCACCATGCTTAGTACATATGAAGAGTGAAGTTGAGAGCACACAAGTGCTCATGAAAGTTATGAGTTAGCGCGTGTGCCAAGGTAATTTATATTTTTGTAATTGCTTTACTGGACAAAACTGATTGTTAGTTGTTTTGAAAAGCTTCCACACACCATATGCTTGAACTTTATATTCGTGCGCTGACTTCGGGGAAAGTCAAAGCGTAACACATTACATGTGAAAATTATGCAACCTGCTAAAGCCATTTTTATTGATTTCCACAAATCATAAATCGGTTTAACCTTTTAACGAATACAAACTGCTGAGTTCGTCTTTGCCGATGCGAATCAGCTCTGTCAGACAGCGATTGAGTGAGTGAGCAAACAATCTGAAAGCTTTACCATCTGCTTTTCGTGCAGAATCTTAAAATTTGTTATTCCTACTCTCTAACCATCTTGCTCTAAACCAAATGTTGCTTCTTGACAAGAATGGGACATACGTCATGCAGCTGCTGCTATAAGTGTGTAAGCGTGCACTGGGTAATTACTAAAATATATTAATCTCTCCACTGAGAAATATTTCAAAAATATTTAGTTGAGAGTAGTCATGCGCAGTTCGATTTTGAAGACAATATCTTGAACAATGTCAGGTAACATTTTAGTCCCTCTTGTTCCGAGGAATCTACTCTCAACTATACATAAATTCATGGTAAAACCCCTTAAACGTGGATGAGGAAAGAGAAAAGAGATGGTTTGATGGTAAGGTAAGAGTGCAGTAATTAGTGTAGAAATGACTTCCAAAAAACAATAGAATCATAAAGGCTAATAATAATGAACGAACAAGTGATTAGAATTATTGTTAGGGAAGAGTACAGAGGAAGGAGTGTTGAGGATGAGGAGTTTATGGAAACATTCAACTCTACCAAGTTCAAAGTCACAACCACCAGTGAAGACGACAGTGATGATTATAATAAGCATATGCATCCTCCAACCATATACAGCAAGATAATAAAAATGCACCACACATACATGCGCTGGCAGACATATATATGAAAAACGATTATGATTACAAATTACAATCCCCTACCAATAATGCGCATTTTCATCCTTTGTTCTTCCCCACAAAACTTGCTTTCGCATATAGTGAGTTGGTAAACGACGCTGTTTTTGATCTGTCCGCTTGAATGTACAATATCTTCTGTGCTGGTACAATTATTACTGTCACTGATATTGATATTTTATGCATGATTCAGTTCAGCAAATCATTATGATTTCATGAAACTGCATACTTTACAACTGCGCATTCTTAAAATTACATTTCTTACCAGCAAATCCACAGTGAAGAAGAAGTAGAACTGTCTTAAAAATGTTAAACCAAAGTTTCTTTCATCTTTTCAGATAATCTCCGACACCAAATTAGCATTTATTACTTCCAACGCATTTTGTAAAATGCTAGGGTTGTTTCTCCCCAGCGTACCTTTTTATCAGAGTAATAATAATATTCATCTAGTATGAATATGAATCCTTGTTGCATTAGCCTCATCGCAGTATATCGTATCAACGGCTTACTTTTCGTATTGTTCTATGCCTTAGTGTTACACAAATTTACAAGAGCAAAAGAAGATGAAGTCGTTTATACACTTGACACAACAACATCAGCCATACAATACCAGCAGGTGAAGAAGGAGGAACTGGGTGACAAACACGCAAACACTAAATGTTCAGTTCCAAGAAGCAATCTTTCTGATATCATTTCGCATGAGTTTCAACGATCCAACATGTTAATAATGGCGCAAATGCAAATTAAAGGATCTTCTTGAGAAGAGAAGAGATAAAGGTAAGGTTTGAAAATGAAAAGGCAAAGGAAACAAATAATGAGCCAACCGTATAGTCACATAAGCTACTCACAGATTGAGTCAACTCAAAGAAGGGAAACAGGTATCGTTATATCCCTACATACAGAGAGCACAAACAACTTGCAGACTTAACTCAGCACAAGTTTGTGAGCATCAAGGAAAAACTAAACAACAAACGTGCAAAAAGATAACTAACTAGACGTACACACCAGCAGAAAAACAACCGCTCCGAAACTCCATTAGAAGTCACGTATCATGCAACTGACACTACTTGTGATCAGCTCTTACCTTGCGATGATGTATTTTTGAAAACGTGCGTGTGAACGCAAAACCATAAAATCAAAATTAATCCTACATCCTTGACAACTCGTCTATTCTTAACAATGTACATTAGTGTTTTAACTTGACGGTTGCAACTTGCAAATCAGTAAAAAAATAAGCAAAACTTAATAGACAGGTGCAAGGAAGACCACGCTTGAATACTTGACTACATATATTTTATGAATACAATTCATTCGTAAAACATGAAAACATTTTCCGAATTGTTTTTTAATGCACTCCCATCCAATTAGAGTTGGCGTTCGGGTGCATGTAATGTGCATAATATCACACACGTATCAAGAATAGACAAACCTTTTGCATCTAAAATATAAGGCGGTGTGGACCATTTCTGCAAAGGTAATCATTGATCAGAGTAAAAGACTTCAAGTGAGAGGATGATAGGACAATCATATCTCAAAAAGTTATAATAATGTCTTCACGGTATATTACCATTTCTAGCGTGTATGTATGCATGTGTATCTTGCAATCTTGCATAAAAAAATAATATAAAACTTTTCATTTATGCTGATCCGAATCCATGAGACAGGTGCACTGCACAGAATTACAGAGAAAACTAAACCCAACAAGTGGGATTACTAGTATCGAAAAGTTATGAACGAAGAAAATGATCAAAAGTGGCCCTTCTCTTAAGTTCGTTAGATTGTCATACTACTCATACACTACATCTCTGTAAGTAATGTTCACACAAGCCACTTCTTGCACACTGCACTGGTGGGACTGTTATTGACGCAAAGGCAAACTCTGAGCAGAGCTGCCTGTGTCAAAGCAGAACATGTTTCCAAATTACATGTATGCTAGAGAGAAGAACTGTCTGTGGTACCTTGAAATTTACAACAAACCTTGAGGAAACTCGATTAAATTACGATGCCGATGCCGACTCATACAGGTTTTGTAACCGGAGCAAACAACCTACAACAATATTTTACCGAGCTCACAGATCAAAAAAGCTTGATTTCATGGGAATCATAAAAAGATTAGATATCTGATGTAGTCATTCAATTCACCCAGTGAGTAATAAACAGTCAGTCATATCTCTATCCTCAGTACACCTTTGTGCAACTTTTGAAGTAAAGTAAACTAAAGAAAAAAATCTAAGATGCTGAGTACGCTGACCAGTGAGAGTAGGGACCACTAATAGAATTAATAACATTCATATGTAAAAGTTGCAATCTTTGAGTTTTTTTCTTGCTAAATAATCACGCTAAATGTTAATATCAGTCAAATGAATTTGACCAACATATAGACTATCATAATCATATATATATATATAACAGAAGTTCTGACAGTTTCCAAGATTCTGGGAATCTTAAACTCACTGAACCCATCGTGCAATAAACTGGCTGAACTACTTATAAAATAATTTCCGATACTTGAACTACAATTTCTGTATTAATATTGCCGTTTTATACACTAGATAAATAAAACCTGATAAGATGGGTGTACATAAGGCAAAAATAGTAGGCATTTTATTAGCTAGCTGTAGATACTTTTGTGTTTAGCATATGTAAAATCTAGAGTATTTATTAATTCTGACCGGACACCGGATGCAGACCATGTGGACGCACAAAATTGTAGAACATGCCATATGCACAAATAAGGTCTCGGCTAAGACAAAAACATTTCTCCTAGTCCAAATGATGTCATCTTCAATATTCATTCATTGAAATTCAAGTCAACTTGCAAGTTTGTTGGAGTCTCTACGTCATGCCAAATCTTGACTCACTCATGCAGTCAATTCATTCTCATTTTCTAGCTAACTCTGTGAGTTCGAAGTCACTCACTTCGAGAAACACAAAATGACGAGTGTTGGCAAAGACAAAGCCAGACACACTTATGTTCATTTCACTTCTGAACAAATGTGAAAATGTGCATCTATCCTTCAGAGTAGGAGTTAAGAATATAGACAATGCTCCTTTAGTCAACAATTCGGGTTTTCTGTGTAATCATTACTTAACTGCTAAATGAAAGAATAATGTTATCAGTGGTTATCACATTTATATTGCATGCAATATTATTCAATATTCATATGCTAATAATATTTTATCAAATGCAAGCATACAGCACACTCTTCGTTAGGTAGATTTTTTCTTCCTCTTTTGTGTCTGATTGATCTAACATGTAATTTGGAAATATATACATAGGGGAATCTGTAATATTTATGTAGAATTAACCATAATAGATAAAAACATCCACCTTACCCCGGCTCGTCGAACGAAATACAACTCTTTTGTTTATGTTACTTTCTCTGTTTTGTATCCAACGAATTTTATGATGTTTTCTTGTGTTGGATGGAGTAAGATGGAGGAGAAAGTGGTTTTAGCTAAAGATAAATATTAGAAGAGGGCTGTGCGTGCAGGAGCTTAAGGACAATTTTGTTATCATCATGATTTTCAGTTCATATAATTTCGAAGCAATTTGATGTTAATTAATGCTGATAAAATTTAAACAGTTTTAAATGATATATATTGCAGTTATATAAAATTTTAATTAGTTTACCCTTGACCGTATGTTTACAGAGAAGTTGATTATTTTGTACTTACAGAGAGTAATGGGCCGAAGTAATGTGTGTGAAATATAAAGTTAAAAATAAAAAGCTATTTTTCAATATTTAATATTAGTTGTCGTTTTTAAGTACTGTGGACTATTATCCTCATGTGAGTGCCCTTGTTCTGTCATGTTGTCGTGTCATCTGTCTCCGAGTTGACTATTGACTTTATACTAAAATTTGGTTGAAGTATTTGTAAAATTCAAAATTAGAAATGGATCCAGCCTTAATTCGAGAAAGAGAGCTCTTTCAAAAGAGGGCTTTTGCAGTACCTGTGTGAGTTAAAAATCACTGCACATTTTTTATTGAAATCATCTATTTTTTTTCTCCTGAAGTTATTGAGTTATGATATTTTTGTGAAAAATAGTATTGAAAAGAAGCGGAAAGAAGATAGCTCTAATTTAGGGGCCCCAGATGCCAAGAAAATCAAACAATCCATCAGTGATTCACCAGGACCTTCAATATTTTCAAGTTCTAGGTCATCATCGTAAGTACAAATTTGTGTATCATATTAATATTATGTACGAATTGTCTGAATCATTGTAGAATTCTACAAAGTCTTGTGTTTGAATTACAATTTTTTACAGAACGAATGCCGCTACATCGGCTTTGAGATTTGGAGTTTTAACAAAAATTGTTAAGCACCTTCGCCAAAAATTTCAAGATGGCGAAGATTCTCCGTTAATCGATTGAGGAAATTTTAGATGAAACAAATCAACTTGATGTTTCTGGCAAAACCAGGCTGGTCAGTGTTGTTTTATAAGTATTAATGTTTTTCTTTTCAGTAAAATTGTAATCTGTTTTCTTCCGATTGTGATTTTGGTTTTGATTTATTGTTTTACAGTGGCTGTCAACTGAGGCATTACCGAATAACCTTAAGATTGAAACAAATATTGAAGGAAAATTTCAATTTAGGCCACCGCTCAGATGCAGGGACAAAAAATCTTTGCTGCGCTTACTGAAACAACATGACCTAAAAGGTCTCGGAGGTATATTACGAGATGATGTAGTAGAATCAGTGCCACATGCAGAACGAGTACTAAAGGTATGAAGTTGTGCGTTATGCTCTGTTTTATTACCTTAAAAAGCAATTTTTGTCTTCGACGTTTCTTAATTATGCAATGTTTTATAGGCTTTAGACCCCGAGATAGTCACGATTATCCGCCAGTGATTGCCTGATTACTAATTACGATACGAGGTTATTATATTGTTACATATTTCCACGATTTAAATAACATCTTTTTATAGCCCCAAATTCTAAGATATCAATGTCCAGACAAGAAAAGAAATTCATAATCGAAAATTTAGATTTTATTAAAGGATACTTTCTCCTTCATAAGTGCGAAGCAATAAATAAATTGAGAAGACAAAACAAACTATAGGTTATGGAGTATTG
>JAHZNA010002998.1:0-23292 GCA_027743935.1 Sinodicranocentrus sp. ZH6 | reverse complement strand
TGTGAACAAAGGTCTCGTTTTCCTGTCGTATGTATTGAAATCGTCGAAAGCTACATTTGAATAGGTGTGCTGTATTTATTTACAATGTATTCAAAGGAAATAAATAGTATAGTGCACAGAAGAACCCGTTGTGAATTTCTGCAGTATTAATTGATTCAACCGTCACTTGGTTCCTTAAATAATGACGCCGACGCCTTTGCTCCCGAACGTGATCAAAACCTTGCCACTCATATGTAATGACTGTGCAATACGTAAGGTACCTTTCCGAAATTGTCGTTCCCTTATGGCAATTAGTTTGTATTGGTATCCCGACACAGTTTACTTGCGTAAAGCTGTATTTAGCGCATCATGTTGGCATATTCAAAGAGAATATTATGAATTATGAAAACGCTGTTTTGTACTCGCGACCACAAACTACGATTAGATTCGCTTTACACATAATCTGAATATTTATTTGTATTTTTTTTAAAAAATTAACGACATTTCACTAAAGAAACAAAAATGCGTGCTGTAAATGATTACATTCATTTTAGGATTTTTAATAACTTAAATTCGCAACACATTAAGCCATAATTGTATTACATTTCATTTTTCACTCATATCGTAGCAGATGCTTCATTATATATTATTAGCCAGTTGAAGTTTAAAGTGAATATTACCCTGCATAGCAATGAAATGTTTGAATCATGATATATAGTTTATTCATGCCCCCGTAGAACGCTGTGAAATCGCAGTTTTAAACTTCAACTACATCTATAAAGCAAAGATGCACACGTAACGGTGCAATCGCTTATTAATACTACCTCGCAGTTTTTAGTAAAGCATACGTCAATTAAAATAAACATCGGAATCAAACCATACTGTAACAAAATGTGCTATGAAGATAGGCGCTAGCAAGACTTGAAGTAAAAAGTTACCTCTATTTATCGGCCATTGCTTTGGCATTAAAACATCATTTAGCTCATTCATGAACGAGTAATAGATCTTCTGGAATACGGAGGAACGAACATGTCTGTACTAACATTCCGGTCAAAAATATTTTTATCCGAGTACATAAATTAAGAGTTGAAATTACTCAGCGACTTTACGAACAGCACAATTAATTAGTATGCATAAACAGTTTCATTTCTGTTTTGCCTTCTGGTTCCCATGAATTGTTGGTATTTAGTAATTACAAAAGAAACCTTGCATTGGATGAACTTGTCTACACGAAAATTCAATGACACGAAACGCTATGACATTGGCAAAATAATGCATGCATACTTAAAACAAGTCTGTTACTCTTATCACATACACAGACCGACAGGTTTACTAATAGAGTTTAATGTAAATTGACTTTTGAATGGCTGATTTCCACAAGACATTGTGGCGTATCATCACCTTGCACACATTGTAACGGAGTACATTAAGTCATATACAGAAAGGGGAAAAATCTCCTAAACCCTCGATAAGACTATACATATTATTATGTACTTATCATAGACAAGTGTAATTGGAGCTGTGATCATAGATGGTAGTTCTCGTAAATACACACATAACATACAACCACAATATATAGAAATCCATACAGGAGATGAAGATAATAGAAACCTAAATTTCTTTTCTCTTATTTCTTGAATCCTTCATTAATTTTTTTCATGCACAGACTCCAAGCTGTAAAGTGAATGATAAGAAGGCAAATAGAAGCCAGAGGAAGCAGCGGCTGCTGTAGAATATTGAGCTTGATAAGCCTCTGCGGTTCTTGGGGCGTGAGAATAGGTGGAAGCCAATCCCAGAGGGTCATAATGGTGAGATCGTGTCATGCATGGGTATGAGGAGCCCAAGACCACATCTGGATGGCTTTCCCTCTGCTGAAGACAGTGGGCAGGAGAGCTCGTCACGATTCCTGTCGTTCCTGGATTCCCCATCATGCTTGAATGGTTAGAATTGGTAAATGGGGCCACAGCTCCGATGCTAAATGTGAAAGTCAAAGGAACAAAGATTATAATCGTTTCCATGAGTTATGTTTTTCGATAAAATCAGAAAATGCAAATATATAAGGAAATGCCTTTCTTTAATATGTGTTAAACGTGACGGGAAATTACATAAGTTTACAAAGGAATTCTAAAGAAAACATCCTACCTGTAATGGTCTGTAGAGTTGGGATGCGTAGGATGGTGAATGGGATAAACAGTGGAGTGGAATGAATTTCCATTGAGTACAGCTGGAGCTCTAGGAGGGGATGACGGTGTTGGAGGTTGTTGCTGTGGAGGTTGCTCATTTGGTCTTCTCTGATTCCTTAGTTTCTCCTCGCGCCGCCTACTCATTACAAAATGGAACATTACACAAAAACTGTAAGTCATATGGATGATTGTTGATGCTGTGTTTAAATAAAAGCCTAACGCACTAACCATTTTGCACGTCGATTAGAAAACCATACTTGGATCCTCGCCTCCGGCAGGCCAATCTTTGCAGCTAGCCGTTCTCTTGCGAAAACATCTGGGTAATGAGTTCTTTCGAATTCTGTATGTTATATTAAATCCATTCCCAGTTAATTAAACATGGAAATGCATTTATATGCCTTGAAAAACATTTCAAACTCAGTCCTTTGAACTTACCTTTCTCTAAGCTCTCGATTTGTTCATTTGTAAAAGAAGTTCGATTACGCTGAAGTTTCCGTTTCAGTCGAAGTCTTGCTTGATCATCCAATGGCGTGGGGCTTTCCTCAGAAGAATTATCTTCACAGGGACTTCCTGTGTCTGACAGTGTCCCTAATAATTCAAATAATCGTAATAATTTAAGGGCAAACAAGATCCAACGTTTTAAATTGATTTCTTTCTTTGATTCTCAGTGTCTTTCTTTGATTTCTTTATTTTACAATGACATGTTAACCTAATAGCACTAAAAACGAGAAAAAAAAACAGCATTAACAAATAAAAGTATTCATAGAGCGAATCCAATTTCCAAGCGGAGAAGATTTACCATATGCTTACGTCTATTCTTAAGAACATTATGAAAATCAAAACCAATAAGAGCATGCAAGCAACAAAGCTTTTGGAAAGCGACCGTTAGTAGAGAAAAGTTTTAAGGTAAAAGCGGCTTGCGCTCCACAAAGGTCGTATTAGAAAACGCAAGTGGTTGGGCGCATCTTCTTCTTTGGCATTGTGCTCTACTCGTTCGCAGCTGGAATGAATACTGCTTTAGCTAGTTTTTTTCCTGGGAAGTCATCCCATACAAAATGAGATAACGTAACATCCACGATCTTCGCCAGAGTCCTTAGCAAATACTACATCTGTAGTCGGAGTCTTCCTCTCACTCGCCTGTTTTCCCTGGTTTTACCCTTGTACATAATAATATGTATGTGTAGAACTGCGTACAGCAGCGGGCGACGTTTGCTCATGCCACCCTCCCCAACTTTGTTGAATCCGTTAGCGATTCTCAGTGAGGCAGAAACTCGTGATAAAACTCCTCACAATCACAAATAACACGTCAGAATTAAACTAAAAACTTGCCAGAAGAAGAGTTTCAATTTGCACTGGATCCTAGCTGATATCAAGCTGGTGTTCCTACTTACTTACATAATGTATCCACATACCCTTGCAACTTTTTGTATCATTCACACAACCCCATTCAGCTCGGTTTTTGTACCATTTCAAGCTCCAAAGTGTATTTTAGGAGACCTACTAGCGAAGCAGTATAAACTGTTAATATTGTTATTATTACGACAACTGCATTACACACGAGGAGGGAGAGGAAAGGAGTTTAGTTGTCCAAAAAGAGGAGAAAAGAATGAAGATGAGAAAGTGAATAACTAACATTGTCGTTGAGTTATGTAATGCTGATGTCCAAAGGAAGATCTTTATACTCACTTATTTACCACCACATCTCTGGCAAACCTATTTGGAAAGCCAAACTACACACATAATGTCTTATATAGAGAGCGCCCGAGAGAGAGAGAATGGGAATATCCTCTATGAACCTTTTTGCTTATACTTACAGGATAAATAGAATAAATGAAGATATTCGAATGATGAGGATTGAGGGTGGTTGGTTGTATGTTGTATTATGATGACGATGATATACCTAGTTTTATAATAGGATTGGCTCAAGTTTACTTTCACATTTCTAGATTATTCACTTTTTGATGGAAACAGCATGCAACATGCAGGTTTATTTCCTTTCCTTGTAATAAAAATAAATTTTAGGCAGGATCCTCCGTTTTCTCAAGCAAAACTATATGATTTTTGGGAAAGGGGTAAATTCCAAAAGCTTATACAGTTTCCCTTTTATGATTTTACTTTTTTTGGTTAAATACCTATGTGTGTCCTCCTTCAAAATCCGGAACTTTCTTTTTAGTCGTGAAATACAATTGTGGTAGTCATGCAAATGTTCCAGAGCGTACACTGGATATTTGAGCAGAGTTTGTTAACAGTCTTATCAGATGAGTACTTTTCAATATTCTGCACATGAATGGATTTCACTGTTCATCAATTTCCGTATACTACTCAAAGAAACCACCTGCATTGAGTCACCGTGTGCCCACTTTAGTAAACGGATTTTCTCGGGAACAGGTGTGTGATAGGATCTTACGTCTCTCAACAATTTCATACAAAAGAGAACGCGATACAAAGCTTCATAAACGATTGCGACACATGAGCGCACATTGTCCTATATTGAAACTGTTCTCAGCATCATGATCAACATTACTTGAATGAGTGTTTTGTGTCTAAAATCCCAAAATGGCATTATCACACTTGTAATCTTCATTTTCCCCCCAAAAAATGTATAAAATGTTGAGCTCTTCTTTTTCCCCTGGATTTCTTTCTTTGCATCATATACTCTTGACGCATGTATAATTTTCCATTCATATAGTAAGGTCTATGATGATTACAACAACACATCCCGGCGTAGTTATACCTTTCCATGAATATTATGTGTCTAGCACAGTGCCATTCAAAATGCGTTTAAATAGAAAGCATTTTACCAGCATAGTCATCATCAGCACCACGTGGAACAATACAGCATATCCCATTCCAGCTCCCTCTTTTCCTGTTAAGCCTGTAATTCTGAGGGGAATGATGATGATACATACATCTTGAGTTATCAGATCAGTTTTAGGAATCCGGCAGTATCATTACTCTATTATTACTGCTATTGCACCCTGATTTAGTCTGGTTAGCAATGTGGAGAAAGTATATCAGTGAGAAAGAGTGAGCTTCTACTTCTCTTTGGCTTTTCTAGGAAAGGTCTAAAAAGTAAGTAAATGATCGTTTCGTAAGCAGGCCTGAGCTGTGCAGCTAAAAACCATTCTAGCTGTCTCGTACATAATAGCAAGTGTGAAATCATTTCCTTATCTCCTGCCAGAAAGTTGCGTTGAAAAACTAGCCGGAGAATGAGAGAGGGAGAGAGAGAAAACTATCCTCTTTTCTTCTCACTGCTCTCCTTTTAATATGAAAACGGGGGGAAATAAATGAGTGTAGTTGTAGTCGGAGAGAGCTTTGCCTTTTTCTCTGTTGATAGTTTAGGTGTAGTCTTGTAATGTTCTCTAAAATAACTAACCTTGGAAAACAGGATAGGTTTTTAACTGTTTTACGTGTTTGAGCAGTTCCTTTGTCGATGTGTTACACTTTTCCAAGTTACCGTCGTGATTTCAAATTCCAATTATTTTTGGGTTTAGGAATCCTTTGAAATGATGAGTATATTTAATAACCCTTTAAAAAAGTGAATGCTCATAGTAAATTTTGTAAACTACAAAGGGTGTGTGCTCAGACAACTTTTATCATGTTCAAAATATAACTCCGCATGTTTATCACGCGTACAATAGAATTTCCGCGCATTTCTTTCCGCGAGAAAGTTCAAGTTTTATTGTCGTCTGTACACACTGGCAGTGGACCACTTTCCCACTTTTGCTTATTCCTCCCTTCAACGAAGAATTTGTAGAAAGATGACTTCTATATGTATGCATGCAATCACTGATGCTTGAGACTGAGACTCCCACAAGACTAGGTTCGTGGAAGACCATTGAGGAGACGGAAGACGAGAGAACAAGTTAGTCTGAAAGGGAATTTTCTGGTCGTCAGAACCTCTTAGCAAACTCGTTTAAATTTAATGAGTCCATTACCTACGAGAAGATATGTATGAATAAAAAGGACAGCTAGATGAATCCATGTGACACGTACTCAACGGCAATTTCAACTTCTTTCCTTTAGAGAGATAACTTCCGTATTCCGCTCCTTTTCTTCTCTCTGTGTATTACTCCCACACTTTCGTAGAGGCATTTGAGAGGAATGTAAAACGCTCACAAGGAGTCTCTTGCGACAAACGTGCCGTCATATATGGATTAGTGCATGCCGTACATGGATATGCTATAAAGTATATTCAAACTTTGGTATATTTTCCCTTTCAAAGGAGGGATGCGGCTAAAGAAATTGCTAACAGAGTATTACTGTCAACAGCATTATCATCACTAGTCATTTCCACCACAAATCACCATGTCTCGTCTCACACGAGAGCGGAATAAACGGTCTAACTTTGTGTGCACACAGATAGACAGGTACAGAGAGAGAGAGAGAAGAGAGAAGAGAAATGATTACCAGAAAATTTCTCAGTGTGAGCAAGGAAAATGTTACAGAAATATGGATCAAAATACAATAATGAGCTAGATTCTCTAACAAAAGGAGAGGATGTTCGGAAGGCAGAATGAGTATTTGTACATGTAATTTATGCTAAGGTAAATAATAATTTGGGATGGAGCAACTCTCTGTTGATTACAAGATAATTATGATCTATTTCACAGTGTACACCGACAACAAAGCCGATTCCTTGTAAACACATCAGCTTTGGGTGAACATAACAAAGAGGATGATGATGGTTATCCCTCAAAAAGAAGCTACCGACAGGGTACAAGTACTTATACCGACACACCAATCTAACAGACAATAAAATAGAGGCATTGTTCAAGAATGGTTCGTTTACAGGACGGAATTCAAGAGGACTCTAGGATTGCCGTAGTATGTTTTCTGTGTACAGGTGAGGAGATCACTTCCCAAGGACTCACCTTGCTTTTTTCTTTGTCCCAGTCACTATTCTTAACTTGAGAGACGGCATGAATGAAATGAATTAAAAGAGACCCTACTCGTATTATTATCAAGACCTCTGCGCAGCAGGACTGCAACAATACAGTGATTGACTGGTAGAATAAAGCAATACACTGATTACGAGTTTGCCTGACTAACTTTAGCTAAACTTTGTGAAAATGAATCAACGATATGTTATGTACTCCCTTTGACTACTTTTCCCCCGATATTTCCATTTCCCATTCATAAAGAGCTGACAAATACATTTATGTAGGTTTAATAAAAGGTGACTATGCTGACTTGATTTACAATCATTTACAAGTAGTCGAAATTAGATAGACGAAAATTGTATTTTTGTTATATAAAATATTGATTTTCCATTAATTCGGCAGTGTATGTATATTTATGCTTATCCCTAAAACAACGAATGATTGTATTATTTTCCCCCAATTTTCTCCATTTTAGAGTTTATGAATAAGCTTTTTCCATATAATATAGATATATGTCACAATGCGATGGCAGGTTACTGTGACTTTTCCATGAATTCGACAACGACGACATACCCCACCCCGAAGAATTCATGTTCCTTCTGCTAACATTTTTTTCTTCATTTTCCCTCTTTTCTTGACATTTCTCTCATCAGATTTTTCTGTCGGATCCAAGAATGAAAATGTGCTCTTGTATATTCCATCATTTTCATATTTTTACATTTCGCCTTCATGCATAATGTAAATATTGTAAATATGAATATGGTACATGGGCAACTTGTCACTATTCATAGCTGTTTTTTTAGCCAAACACCCATATTTCATTATTATTTGTGTAGTACTCCAAAATATGAATACAAATTGTGGAAGAGAAAACGCATTCCGTTACTTCTATTGTTACTATTGTTGTTACAGCTTTGTATTTTTCTCTCTGTGTCAGTTTACATTGTCGAATTTATATTTTCTTCTGAATATGAATCCACACACACACACACACCGTAGCCAAATACATAAGTCAGTCTCAGAGTTGGAAATACATGCATATGAAGAAGACTTTTTGTTGGTTTTGGGTGATGCACAATCTCTTGCATTATGCTTCAGTAGTTTCTTCTTCATCAACATCAACAAAAGCGGAATTTTCTCGGTTGTTGTCATTGTTGTCCGTGTACCATCATAATCATCATTTATATCATCATACATGAATATAAATGCATGCATGTTTTTTTCTTACAATATAAGAGCAAGTCGTATAACTACGACAAGATAAAGAACAATAATGTGAATATGAAATGAAAATGAACAAAAATGAATGGAACATACATACAAACAGATATCAAACAAGGTTTTATATATCCCGTGCTATTTTCCAGCACAAAAATATGAGGAAAAAAACACAATAGGAGTATTACACCGTCAAACGAATCATTACTACGAAAGTCTACCCTAAGTCTTTGTGTCTCAAATGAAAAATCCACATTTTTCAGACAGAATTCACTCAGAAGTAATTCATCTATAGCAAACAGAGAAGGAGTACTAGATTTTGGGTTATATTATGAAAAAGTTGTGGAGCAATCACTTTTCTAAATTTATTTAAAAAATCCAACATGCAAGTTCAAGAAATATTTACTATTGGTATAACATTTTACATCTAGAATTACAAATCTAATAAAAATACACTTGGAACTTTACACTTATGACGAAATGTCTAGCAGTAAATTAAACCTTAACGATTAATTGCAAAGTAAACATGTTTAGTGCAAACAAAATGAAGGACATATTTCTACAAAAGTCATTTTTCATTCCAATAATTTTCCCATTGGAGTGGCCCATTGAAACACTTCATTGGAACATCATCCCATTTCACAATGAAGAGAAAAGATGATGATGACAAGCTAGAATATTTAAAAACTAAGGAATGTAATACTTCACACCACAACGCCAAATGAAATGGCAAAAGTCATACAACCAGATCCAAACACATATGAGGATGATAACGGATCGAGCGAGTATTTTTTTTAAAAAAGAAAGACTCAGCACACAAATTCGATTCATGCACCATACCAGGAGTAGAATATTCCAACGTATTTTTCCCATGATGATATAACTGACGAAACTACGTATGCAATGCGATAAGTACAAAAGATGAAATGAGACATTACTTCCGCTCAAATGATCTTATTTAAAAGCAGAGGGGCCCAAGCATTGCATTTGCTAGCTGACAAGCCGGCTGTGTGCCAGAGTATGACATGACGATATATTCATGAAATGAAGGCTTGTTTCGTTTGGGTAGAGCTCTAGAAAAAAAATACTTTTAGTGTGATTGTCACATCGCTTTTTTCTACGGAACAAAAATATATAAAACTGAATAAGCATATGCATTCATAAAACTACATATATTATTAAGTACTCTTTCTTGTACATGATATAAATTATTTGTGTACGATGATTCGAAAAAAACGTAAGCTGTTTACATATCTTAAAAAATACAAAAATTTCATTTTCTTTGCATTCATATTTTGTAATGCGATCGATGCAATGATACAAAACTGTAGCTTTCTCGATGCTATTAAGCAGCTTTAAAATTCACGAATAAACGAAACGGTGTGAAAATTTTCTCTAGCTAAGTTAACTTTATTATGTACTGCTGCCATAAACAAAAATAATCATAAAAAATCGGAAAATGCAGAGTTTTCAAATTGATTCCATAGATGATTCGTTTCTTAAAAACGATAATTTACAAGTGCATATAATCTCGTCATTTCAGAAATTAATGAGTATTTTGATTGAAATGAACACAATCGAACCTCGAAGCAATTTCAAGTCGACTCTTCAGGCTACACCTATTTACTTGCTGTAATTTATCAAAACGTCAAATGCATGTTCCAATTCCAAATTGAAACTTCCTCATAAATTTCCTCATAATTTTCCACTCCAGTCAAGCATGCGATGTGTGAGCATCCGAAATTGTTAAATCTAAGCGAACAAGTTAACTACCGCCTGGAGATTGCAGGATTACCGAGAAAAATCCCCTTTTCATTCAATACAAACATGTAAACCTAACATGTATGCGTAGTATAATGATAGGATTAGTGAATTTATTTTGGGGGAAAAGTGGCAAAATATTTTCCAGGAAATCGCTAAATCGTTGTAATATTTTATTTTCCTAGTGAGTCAAGCCGCAAGTCAGTCACTCGTAGGGAGTACAGCAAATATTGTATTTTCACCCTGTCAAACTCTCCCCTGTGAGCCACTTAAGGGATTTGGGAGGAGCTTACTTGATCATCGTTACACATCCACCGGGTGTCTCATCTATGTAGATTGTTTAAACACCTCTAACAAATAGGATGCATTTTACACGGTGTAATAACACTGATCTTCGTTTTTTTACCCTGGAAATACATCTGCCCTAAACGAATACAAGTACCAATTCCCTTCACCCTGCTCCTCTCTTCTTCATGTGGTTTTTATTGATGCCGTCCTGGGACTCAGAATAATTGAGGACTACGCAGGGTGACAATAAATGTAAGTTGTCGTAACTGAAATACTTACATGAGTCGTCGCTCACAATCGGAGATTTAATCAACCAACCAAGACCAAGCAAATTTTTTACACTTTTAAATTCTGATTGTTGAAAACACCCCAACTTTTAGAGAGTGCAGAGAAAAGCTGACAAGCTCTGACAACTTGTGCAGCTCAAAGCTCTACACGCTACCCAAAGAGGAGCGCATATAGGGAGACGTACGTATGATTAGGAATTAGGCAGAAAAAAGAAGGGAAATTGAATAGAAATACGGCCCTTCATACTTATTCAGGCATTAGTGCCACTTACAATTTTACAATCACGAAATGATACTGTTAGGTGTTACCTTGTCATTATTAGCGTAAAGCGATATATCTATTACTGTATTACCATTTCTCCTCCAACTTGTGCTCAATTACCAAACCCTAAGTACATTTGCCATGTCTTGTCCTACTTTAGCAAGAAAAAAATGAGATCTCTAGTGATATTTGATTAATTACCTTGTCAGAAAAGAAGAAAAAACTGAAGCACCACTTGAGACTCAAACTCGAGTAGAATCAAACCATTTACCTTTTGTACTATCAACTTTCATTATGACAAAATAAAAGCTGGTAAATACCTTATATGAATGGTATAATGTCGTAGTTTTGCTTACATAATTTTTATCCATGTATCATATCATTTAAATTACAGATTTAACTAATGCTGCTAGAGTTTTTAGTCATTTTCAATAAATCCAGCAAACAAAGCGTAATATGTATTGGCTTTGTAGGGAAACGTGAATAAAGCAATCTCTTTCTTACATATTCCACTGAACAGAATCATGCTTACGAGTTACAAAACATGGCTGACTAGACGTAGACAAGAAGAAGTCTGGAAGCAATAGACATAAGCAAGGAGAAAGGGGAGAGGAAACATGAACGATGTAAAGAAAAAGGGTTGGATTTGTCTCTCCACTTGTCAGAAATATCCATGTCGTCTATACCATCAGCATATTTCTTGTCATTAATCCCTTTGATACGATGTTTTAAGCAAAAAGCGTGCGTGTCGCTTATAGCATTTATTAGCACACAACCTTACGTCCCTTTAAAATTAAACATTTAATATTTTATGGAAAAACAAGTTACAGAATGCTAAAGTAGCATATTTAGTATGGTGGAGTTCTACTGTAAAGCATTTCTCTATTTGTCTACAATACTCAAGTTTCATTTGCCAGTAAATATTTGCCTTTGAACATTTTCCAAAGGTTGGTCTGTGAACGACAAGTGATGAAATCTTTCTTTCTTTTATTTTCATATATAAGCATGCTACCACGCCAACATATTATCTTTTAGCACACGATGTCGGTTTTAGCTTCACAGAAATTCATGGAAAAGGATGGGAAGCTTATAAACGGATAAATGAATAAGATTTGAATGGATTATTTTGATGAAAAGGGTTGAATCATATTCACTGATACGTAAGTTGCACGTTTCAATTCACATCTATTGTTCGAGGAATGGCAAACACGATGATAAGATTGTCGTTTTTTCTCCTTCCCTTCAATCACATTGTCCAGCCCATATTTCGGCTTTATTGTACAGAGGCGTAAATCTATAGCACAAACTTGTCACGTAAATTTTCCCCTCGATCATCATCCCAAAGCAAACTTTCACAGCATTATCAATGTGAATGGGGGCTTCATTATTTTGCTTTTTGTTACAACTACAATGTACTTCAAAGCTTAGTGGTTTAATTAAAATCAGCGATATATCCATTTAACTTAATTTTCTCACCTTTTTTCGCTGTATATCCGTCAATCGGCGAGCCTGACGTCATACACCCATTACTATCTTCTGGACTACGGACACCTCCAGGCCCAATTGAATACCCACTACAAGAATACCACTGTCCTCTCGACCAGTTCTGATGAGAGCCTAATAATCTAAGCTTATCTTGTGCGATTTGGTCTTGATCTTGTGTCATCTGCGGTATCCCATCATTGGGATCCTTATGAGTTGTTGTTAAATTACGAAGAACTCGATTAATTGAGGAGACCTGAAAATAGTAAACATTCAATGTTTATTTATTTATTTAAAATTACAGCTAACCCATGACATGTTTATAAATGTTCCGCGTTCCAGAAGAAAGCAAGTTTTAAAAAATAAAATTTTAACGCATCTAAGGAAAGAATGAAAAAACTGAGTAAACCATGAGACTCAGATAGAAGTTCTAAACAAGACATCCTTTTTCCACAACTCTTTTCAGCCGTCATTAGCATTCGACAGTAAATTATTACAAGTGAAAAAACGGGGTGAGACCTACTGTGAAAGAGAATGATTATGCCGCTCTACTACTCTTTGACTTCGGTGCAATTTTCACCATCGAATATCAAAAGTAGCTACGAGGTTTCTACAGTTGGGATGAATGGATTGAATGGCAACTCTCTTTGGATTCCAGGCATAGCGCATATATTCTACCTGTCAAAGGCATTCCATTTGAATATCATTTTCCCCAGTTGGTTCTCGCTATCCCGTCAGGTATAAAACTTGGTTGAACTGCTTCTCCATTATTGTAAAACGAGAAATGATACCGGGGAGTTTGTAAATTTAATATTCGGTTTTGTGAGATTATCGATACGTGACAAGGCATAAACCTTTATTTAAAATGAAGTATTTCCAGAATTGGCTTTGACTGCCTTGAAGCACATAATGCATTTGTGTAGAATATGATGCAATGTATTCACTGCAATAGAAAAATTCTTACAGTAGTAGTGAAAAGTATTCTCAGAAATGCACAAATACGATGGAAAAATTCTTTCCTTTTCGTACCGAAATTTTTACGTTTATCAGAAAATCTCAGCTACAATTTACTGCCTCCAGCGTTGCACCATCGTAAAAAAATTCTAATCGGCTAAAAAACATATGGAAGGGGAAAGCCTTGGATTTAGTTGGTCTCCCTATATCTACCATATCCTTCAAAACGGCTATGACAAAAAGTATCATTTCAATGTAATCTTATATTAGACTTTTCAGTGATCATCAGAAATCAGAAAATGCATCTATATTTTAGATCGGTATGCATGGAGGATAAAATGTGAAAAATACATTTTCCGAAATAACTATTACAGTTTCTTTCGGAGAAACAATATGATTCACATTATTGATGCTGTTCTACTTTTACAGCAAAATGTCTGCTGCCTTTCTCTTTAACGAGGACAGCGCAACTTTATCTTTACGCTTTCATTACTTCTATTGTTTAACAAAGAAAAAGAACATTGTCGTCATGAAATAGAATGACCTCTTCCTTTCTCTCAATGTTATGTTGTGTACGCCTTTTTCCTCACATTTTCACAGATGCGCAATTACTGTTGATTACTTCTTTTCGTAAACATCCCACCGTCAGGAGTGACAGGGAAATACGTGTTCATCTTAAGTGGGGCTGAAGAGCACACTTTCAATTACCAGAAAGAAGAGAAAAGAGCTTGAGACACTTAGAATTCCACGTTCATACTCATGATATTTGACACTATTTCAATTCCCATTGCTTGGCATAAATGTAGATGTGCTAATATTCCGCAACGACACAACTTCACGACTCCAAAGACTAACAACATTCCAAGAAAACCATGGCTCCTCCAAGTGTCCGTGTTGTGCTTTGCTTTACCACTTATTTTCATTCATTTTGATAATATAATGCTGGCACATAATCATAACAATAATAGAAAAGCAGCCACACTTGAAGCCAAGCACACACATACTCGTTGTCAGAGACACTCGCCTTGTGTAACTTGGAATAGGCCAACAAAACTCTCCTTTTTCTCCTTCAGATCACATACGCAGTAATACCATTCTAGTAGCATGTAATAAATAAATACGCAACAGAAAACTAGATTGCAATTGCTACTGCTGCAGAGTCCTCCATACCATGACTTCTCTTTGGCGAGTGTGAGAAGACGAAGGCGTTGAAAAGCCCGTTGGGTTCCTTCCGCTGTCAGCTCGCATTATAAGGCCCATGACAAAATAGGGAGGAAGGAGTCCGATAAAATACCCTATTAAGAGAAGCATTATGCCAAGCCATGTCGTGTGTACGTGTACACCACTTCTCATTACATTGTGTACCGAAATTTCCCTTGTTTCTTGATACACAATACAATACGGAATGGATCCCTCGTCTCCTTCCAGACTCCAGAGAATGACAGAGAGTCTCCAAGATGGGATGTGTGTTTCACTGGGAAAACCATTTCTAGAGCAAGATGATGATGGTGTGCTGATGATATGTCTGCTTTTCTTGGTAAATGTGCATAATATTGTAATAAATATGCACATCATTTATCGTCACCACTACCGACATGCTAAACAAACCATCGTCATCATTTACTCCAAGAAGCAACAGCAAGCTTGTACTCGTCCCAGGGACACTTTAGATTTTTCTAGGCTTCCAAGGCAAGGAAGATGCAAGAGAGAAAAATAGAGAATTGCTGTAGAAGTTTGTGCTACCACATAACGCCGTGATTTGGTCTTCTCTCCTCTCGTTTTCATGGTTGCAGACAGGGTTTTTGAAGGAAGATCGATGAAGATGTCAAAAGAATGGCATAACGCCTTGTCAACTTTTTTACACCCCAAGACCAACACGACATTTTCTCCCAACATATACATAATATTTACTGGGTGAGCTACATTGTGGCATTTCTTTTCCTTCAAGAGAGGCGAAGGCCGTCACCACCGTCGTCGTCACGGTATAATCTTGTATTGTGTAAAAACGTGAGCATGCCGACTTACTTGGGGGACTGTGATAAGAATGTCGCTGCGGTAACATTTTCTTTCCTCCTTCGTGTCACTTTCTCCCCGCAGAGGAAATTCCCTGTGGAAACCGTTGTTGTTTCTTGACGCTGTGCATTGCACGCATCCCATTTAGAGTTTACTTTCAGAAAATACATAGCTATACAGTCAACGTAAGTATAAATATACAAAGTTTTTGTGGAGAGTGTTGACACCTTGTATGATCCTATCTACTGCTCATAGCTCATGCACCCTTGGTAATGTTCACGGGATAAAGTTGAAAAACAGATATCCTTGAAAAAAAGTTGTTTTTAGGTTTCAATGCAATACCCCAGCTTTCTTGCTGCACTGCACCTTATTCTTCCAATAAAAAATAGGACTTTTACTTGGAAAAGTATTGGGAGCTTATCTCCATTATTGGAATTGAGTCAGAGAAGTCGTTTTACTTGTAAGAGGTAGGTTGTACGAACTCAAGCTCTTCAATTCTTCTGCCATTTTCCCTCAAAAACATTTCAACGAGAATCAGACGTGAAATTATCGTAATAACCGTGAAACTTGGCATTCTTCTACTTCGCCTCATTCCACATAGGCGACTGAAATGATTGCAATGGAGAAAAAAAAATGTAGAAGCGGATTACACTCTTTGAAGACGAGGAGCGATGTTTTGATGCAGTAAAAAGATGAGCAAAAAAACTGGCCATGGTCACCCTCTTTTTTATAGATGTGTCGTATGCACTTTTGCTTTCCCTGATATTTTCACATAGTTATTAGTTATTAGTTATTTGACTTTGATTCCTGAGTGGAAGTGATATAAGGGGGAAGAAAAACTGATCTGAAGAATTGGTGGGAGACAGCCTTGTTCGTGATGCATTTATCTAACAATGTCCCGTCAACGGAAAATCCTACTGACGGGCAAATCCATAACTGTACTAAAAAAAAGTTACCTCATACCATGCCAGTGGTTGGGTAAGAGCGTTTGCTGATATGGATTGGTATAACGTCAAAAATAATTCAAAGCTTGCCGTGAACAGAGCTTTGAACTAATTTCTCGACACACATACATCAATACATGGAAAAGCGACAACTTAAAATTATGTTTGCGCAGTAAGTATCATACACAATTTTCCAGAAGAATGATCAAGAGGCATGAAATCGTTTGCTAATAAAGTTGGCTGTGATGAGGACGATGACTTTTCTAAACAGAACATCTTCATTACGGAAGAAGAGGGTTCAGACTTAATGTGAAAACGTGAAGTGCGCGTGTCACCATTGCTAATTTGCGTAGCAAAGTATGTGAAACTAATCAGGATAACAAATTCATCATAAAAAACTGCCTGGAAATTTGTAATTACTCTAAAGCAGGAAGTCTCATAAATCACAGTCATTTCAATGCGCAGAATTTCACGGTGATTTTCCATTACTGTTTTGTTACTCATGCACAGTCATGTTGCCTAGATAATCGATGTAAAACGCAGAAATCATCCCAAAGATTACATACATACATATATCCCACGCCATTCATCGAGGTTAACATATCTCAGAATATAGAGAAATACAATCATATAACAACACCATACCAAAACCTGTTTGTCCTATTTGTCATTTCATCACTACTCCATTCAGCCAGTGACTCTTTTTTTGTCAGAAAAAAGGAAAACAAAATAGGAACGAGATCAACTCGTAAAATATTGGTCTCCTGCAGAGAAAAAGCTTCACGCTGCTTTTTTTACTTAAAAAATGAACCACCTCTCAATAACAAATGAGATGCGGATCTTCTGCCTGATTAAAAGGAATTATAATACTCAAATAGTCAGTCAACGTTCGACCTACTCGTGTAGTGTGCACTCAGTCGTGTACCTACTACATATTGAACAAAAAACCGCTGCCACTGATACTCACGGATATTAAGTCATCAACAGCAACATCATCATCCACTTTCCATTTACTCCATTACATATTCATGGAAAGTCAGCCGAGTCGAGTAACAAGGAAAATATGTTGCGTCTATTTCTTTTTAGATGCAAATCTGACACGTTTCTCTCAACGCTTTCGCCTCCTCGTCTTTTCCCTCGAACGAAAAAACCTAATATCTTTCCTTCCTTCTACTGTTCTACGTCGAAGCAACAATAACACTAGATGACTACAACCACTCACAAATGATCCTGTTGAAAAAGTGAAGGGGTTGAATGAAATCACATAATATAAAAGGGGTACATACACAATATAATGCATTAAGACCTCAAAACAAAAGGATGTAAACCGAGCTCAAATCAAATGGTCAAATGACCATATGCCCATGTTATTTAACCATGGTTGCTTTTAATAGTGGTGAAACGGATGTTGAGAAATAATTTGTATTTGAATATATGAAAATGTTAGCGATCGCTATCACACACGCTCTCCCTTCATCTCTTCGGCAAATGATGAACATTATGAAAAACAAACTCCCCTTTTCCCTAGTTTGACATCATCATTCTGACAATATATGAGTGAAGGTCTGCTGAATTTGCTGGGCTGAAGATGGAGATTAGAATCTTGTAATAATATTATTGATGACAGTCAAGATCTCATTTGGATAAAAGAGTCTCCCGCTGGTTATATCTCATCACATGAAACATGAAATGTCAAGTATATTCCAGTGATGAGTTCATTTCGCAAAGAGCGCAAAGCAAAATACATGATTTCTACATGTGTACACTTTTCCACAAAATCAAGATGAAAGATGAGTTATGAAGTGAAGGGAAAAGTAAATAAATTGTTGACACTTGATGTGAATCTTGTTTTGATACGAATCACTTGAATTCTAAAGGAAGTATTACAAATCCGCTTAGAGACTTTGAAATCCCAAGACATTTCATGTTGTATGAGCGTGAATGTGGTGGAACACAAACCAAAAACTCATGGTGATAATGCACCAGTGGTTAAAATGAAATCAAAAATATATTTTCCGTTTTACAGCTTTCCATCCTCTAGAGAAACTCAATCCGGGAAAGCTCTTGGTTCGGAATTCAATGCTGGTTTTTTCTGCCTTTTTCCTCGAAGCAATATCGTTTATGCCACATATGAGCCTATACAGAGGAAAAAACGAGGAATTCGTTTGTAGCTGGTTTCAACAACTGCAACTATTGCACCAGCCAGAGAGTGAGAGATGCTGGCTAGCCTGAAACTGTTTAATATGAGTACCACGAGCAAAATTAACATTTTCACTTGCCGTTTCTCCATCCCGGAGCGGCACGATATCTTTCATGGTTGGATACGATAACCGTGTGTCTCTATCTCCAGCCTTTCTGCGCCCGGCCCTTGCTTCCTTTTTTCTATCACCATAAAAATTGAATCGGTTCAAGGCCATTATGTATATTTAATCCGGCGTTATATTAGGGAATCGACTTTTCTCTATTGACCATGCGATACGATATGCGATACAATGTCGCTGTACCCGGTGCACACGTATATACACAGCTCTGGGGTCCCCTCAGCTTCCCTTCTTCAATCGTCCACTACTATTCGCTTTTATCCTGTTTTTCCTCGAAATAAAAACGTTCCATTTTTTTATTTAAAATCCTTCTCTTTGTTTGAGTAGTGAAACTCCGATCTACTATTTTTTAAAGGATATACATAGGCATGTACTCAACAGGAATGGTGACGTGCATGTAAAAGTAGCAGAGGTACAAGACTACAATAAAGTTTGTTCCTCGCCAAGAATATGAAGTTTGATGGTCAAATAATAATAATAATAACAAGTGGAATGCTCTACCTACTTTACTTTGCTTGTAAAAATCCTTTTTCTAGTGATGTTGCACATTTGCCTCTGTATGTAAATGCTTTTATGTGTGTTTTTAGATGAAAGCCGGCTCTCAACTTCTCCAAGCAAAGCATCTTTCACCGAGTAATATCATTTTTCCACTTTTTACTATGCCTTTCTTTCACCTTTTTCTTAACTCTTTTTTCTCCTTGTGACGAAGAAAACATGGGAACGTTTTATACAAAAAAATAAGGTTTTTTTACTTCTTCTCCGTACTTCTTTGTACTTTTACTTGGATTCTTGTTGGTTGCAAGGACACAGTAAGATATGTACCAGAGCGCAAAGTACACAACACGACAGGCTTGCATAAGCAAGGGAACAATGGAAAAGATGCATGCATTTGATGCCATTGCATTTACTTCCATTAGTTGAAAATAAAAGTATTTATGTATAGAGTTCCAGAAAAAAAGAGGACCAGAGAGTAGAGGATTGGAGAAAGGATAAAATTGGAGAAGAGGAATAGCTTTGGTTTTCGTTCCCTTTTCCTGCTGGTCTCGTTGGTTTTTTTTTAGATTCGTATAATATGTATGCGAAGTTGCTCCCCAACTCTGCGATTTCACACTTGACTGCTTTGATCCATAATGCAAGAGCTGTTATATTTGTAAGACCAGGCAATTGAAGTAAAGTAAAGCAATGCTTCTCTTTGGCTGGGGATGATCAAGGATGAAAACTAGTTTTACAATATAATCCTCCTCCAGGACAGTCTACAGTGTGCACTTGGAACAAGAAACAAGAAACAAACTGCAAGTTAAACCGGAGATGAGTGTACGCAAGGTTTTTTAAGAAGAAGAAAGAAGTGCGTTTACTTTCACTGACCGATGAGGAGACATGTTTAAGGAAAAAGTTTCATTTTACTGTAAACTTGTAAACAAAAATAAAACTTATAGGGGGAAAATTTCTTGGAGCGATTGTGCTATGTGGTGGATCCGCTTAGATATCAACTTGCAACTTGCTGAAAGTATGGCGGCTTTAACAACATTATATATTAATTACATATATTGCAAGAGTTCTCTCCTGCGACATTTTTGAAACACAAGATTAAATGCAAAAATCGGATAGTAATGTCCTTTATCTCAATGACACCAATTACAAAAAGCTATTTACTATTGTGCACATGTGAGTATATGGGGAGTAAATCAGAATCAAAAGAGACGAGATTTGTTCATGGGTAAATGAGCATGCACTACAATAAAAAAGGCTTTGACGACCCAACTGGAATGTAATTGAAAGGAAACTAGGGTGCTTCCATGACTGTTTGTGCCTTAAATGTATTACGCACTAGAAAATTGTAAGATAAGAGTTTGTAGAACAAAAGGAAAGTGAATGAAGCATTACTAATAAATGACGCAGTTTAGGAATTTCCTTTGTATCACTCTATCGATGTCATAGCGCTTACTACACCACCGCATCGGAAGTGAATGCATTTCACGGAGTAGGTTGGAGGAAATAAAATACCCTTAGAAGTGAATCAGTTTAGCAAGCCTGAAAAAAAGTAAATAAATATTAACTCATCATCACTCTTTACTCATTTGTTCCCCAGGCTAAACAAGTTGTCAACAATTGATCTAATTTTCTGATTACGTTTTAATTTCAACAACACAAATTGAACGATTTTTGACGTTGTCCTCAGGGAACAAAGCACTGACTGTGTACTAAAGTAATTTTCAAGCGGTTTAACACATACAGGCATAATTCTCATTTTATTAGGGATAACCAGCGATAACAACGTGGATAATTATGGGTCTCAACTCTCTAGAGACTTTTGACCAGAATAGAATAGCTAGCAACTCAACAAAACAGAACTGCATCTTGTATTCCTGTCAGAGTGTTGTCAGTACAATACGGTTGATAAACCGACAAGCTCTGAATTCCCCGGGGGAAACTAAAACCCAAAGGGTGTGGGACGCCGTCAGGTCACAAAATATAATTTATACATTAGGAATACTTACCGACCAAGAATTTTGGAAACACATCCATTGGAAACTTGGAGGATTCGAGAAATGTCACATGGCCGAGCACCTGAATGCGCGAGCTCGACAATCTTTTGTCGAGTTGAATCTGGAAGTGGCCGTCCACTAACAAACACTCCACCCAGCTGATTAATGCCGCTATGCCCTACATAAATAATTTCAAGTTGGTCACATATTAGTTACAAACATTCCTTAAAAACGTTCGTCATTCAGAACATCATAACCCCAATTCGAATTTACTTATCAAAGCAGAAATTTCATGTTAAAATTGTTAAACTCTAAAAGCAGCAACAATCGAAATCTTCTATTACTGCTTGAAAACCATTATTATGCATATAATTCTACGAAAATATAACAATATTTCTAATAATAATGTAATAATAAAAATAATCAAACATGTACCTAGAGGTTGAAAATTCTTGTCATCCGTTACTAAAAGTACAGAGAAATCACAAAAAAACACATGAAAAATCAAATTTATCCAATAATCAATATAATATAAGAGTTCACACCTGAGTCAAATCCTATTGCTCACGTGCATAACGTACAATCAAATATAACTCGCCCTCAATCCATTGCCACGAGTTAATAATGAATGCATTAAATTTACAGTAAAGCACTAATTATCATCAAATGTGAAACAAGCTTCCCACTCCAATAATTAAAAACACAGCCCAGCATTCATTTAGAAAGCGTTTAATCTCTAAACTACAGCTAACAGAGGTGAATTTTTTAAACTGACATTTGCATACTCCCCGAAAAAGTGAAAAGCTCAAAATGTCAGACAGCTGTCAACTCTGCTTATTTACACAAAGAAAAGGAAACCCTGACATTGTTATATATGGTGCAGTTAGCACTGATGGAAAACTATCTTTTGTCGTGTGCTGTGAGACGACTACAATTTTATGATGCCATTTTTATTCAACCTTTTCAGTCTCATGCATAGTCTAGCCTTAGACTAAGCCTATCTCTTCAAATGATATTCAACTATTGTGTGAGTGTGACCGAGGTTGATTTTTATTCAGTGTGAATTGTTAACACACATCATTGTGATTAATGCTGAGTAACCATCAGTGTTAAGCACACATGTCCGATCTTTAGCTTCTCTCAAAGTAAGCATTTTATGGGATTGTGCGTGAGTGCAATCTAAAAAAATCATTTATGACGGTTGATGTGGGAAAAAGGGAAAAGTAAACATTTGATGATGACTGGATTTTGTGTTCAAGTTGAATATAATGTATTTCATCTGAAGGGATGGGAATATGGATGAGGATGACATAAAAAGGTCTAGAGACATGAGACTAGTACTTTTTTGATGTACTTGGTAGAATCGTAGTTAAACGTGGGGGTAAAACATTCCTAATTTTTTAAAGGAAGAAGAGTATATAAGTATATAATGTTATATATTTATGTATTTTTATTACATTAATGAAACAATATGAGAGCTTGTACATTCTCCAGTATATTCATTCGTCGATCGCACATGATTTTCGGGTTTAGCAGGATCTAGTCGCGCATGACTGCATGCTTTAGCAACCATAGGACACGCATGATAATATGCTTACGCGTTGGAATGTCACACAAGACAACCTGCTTACGCTCCCATATGCCACGCATGATAATCTGTTTTAGCAGTTGGAGTTTTTCTTGACAATACGCTAACGCAATTTGTCATAATACAGAAAAACACGTTATCGCAGCTACTGGGGCAAAGTGGGTTTTTTATTTCATTTTGTAGCCCATTAAATTTGCTACATTTTGATATAAAAATCATTGTGGGTTTAACAAAAGCGCCATTACTACAAAGGCTTGAGTTTTGCTTTGTTCAAGGCACAAAATTTAGGAAAATAACGCAAGAAAACCAACTACAGAGTATACTGGTTTTGAGGATAAATCTGGGGAATTTCTTTAAACATATTTAATCCAGTTTAAGTTTAAGTATTCCATTAGTTAAATAATTAGCAATGGCACCGATTCCTGAAAATACAGAATTTCCAGAGTCGGAGACGTTTTCTGTGGAGGAGCTAGCAGAAGCCTGTTTGCAAAATGATAACGCACTTTGTACGTAGATTTCGTTAAAAATATAATAGTTTTTTTTAGCATAAATGGATTTAATGTTATTAATCTTTAGCTCAAGAAGATGTACTCATTTGTAATTAATATGTATGCGCTTAGATAAATCTGATTTGATCAATGCT
>JAHZNA010002997.1:0-17488 GCA_027743935.1 Sinodicranocentrus sp. ZH6 | reverse complement strand
GTGTGTCTGTCTGTGCACATTTTATTGGCGTTTTTTAAATTGAATGAGTGTTCTAAGGTCCAACAGTAATATGTGAAACGGCCCTATTGAGTGTTTTACAGAGTACCTAGGGTGTTTAGTTATGTGTATGTGGTGTACATTGGAGTGTATGGGGCGTTCAACCAAATGCATAGGATCATTTTGTCTCAAGTGTAAACAGAACAAAAATACGATCCGATTGGGTGTTCTATAAAATGAAAAACTTAGGATAACAAGGAAAAATAAAAATTTTGTTTTTCAAAATTTCGAGAGAATTAATGAGTTATAGGTGACCCTTGTTTCTTATGGGTGCATACGGTGTTTTACGGAATGCGTGGGTGTGCTACTGGGTGCATAATGTGTTCTTTTGAGTGCATTGTGTGTTCTTTTATGTGCATATGTCAAATGTCTAATTGAAACAAAGATATGACCCGATTGGGTGTTCTATAAACTTAAAAAAATTAGAACAAGAAAAAATAATGATTTAGTTTGTGAAGATTTAGCAAGAATTAAAGAGGTATAGGCAATTCGTGTTTTCTTGTGGATGCAAAGGTTGTTCTACTTAGTGCCTAGGGTATTGATTTTATGTTTTAGGTTAGATTGTTATGTTAATGTTTGAATTTAATTTAATTGCCGAGTTTATTTACGTGACAAAGAACATAACATGGGTAAACGTTTTTTTCATGAACATGTCAACAGTTAAAAAAGAGGAAAAATAATTATTATATACATATTACGTACACAAAAGGCCATGTAAGTTAAAATTTAAAAATCATATACGAGTAACTGGGTCTGCATTAAAAATCCGAATTTAAGTGGCCATAATCATCCTATTTCAAACAAGAACATAATAACAGCAAACAAATACGTCAAAATAAAGTGTAATATTCAAAATAGTTGACAATCAGAAATGTTAGTTAATATGTCATGTAGGCATAGGAATATTTGGAGGATGTCGTCGGTTCTTGATTTGGTCCGTTTTCCTTGGCCATGGCTAGCTACAGTTGGGGAAGTTAGCAGAATTTCTAATCCACTGCATGCCTTCGTAGTTGAACGTGGTTTGAACTCAGGAATACAGCTTGGACAGGTCCAAGATTTCTTTTTCTGGTGCTGCAGGTAAGTTTTCTTTGACATGGTAAAGACACATGGACGATGATGATACGTGTTGAAACAGTAACTGCACCTGAGAAAGCCTTCTGTCTCATCATCTTGCTTCCACTTTTGGTTTATGGTTGTCTAGAATTCCGCTGAAGATAAGAGTATAAAGCGTATCTTTGTACTTCACGTAGACTTCTTCAGCATCGCCGTAGTGGATTTCTTCGTTACACATTTTACACTTTATGTTTTTCCACGCATATTTAGGGTATGCATATGCTTTATCAGAGAGGTCCATAAGTTCCTCATATGGATAAGAAAATGACTAACATTTCACATGTTAAACCATCCTAATATGCATTCCAGTATATCATAAAACATTTCTTCATGCAGGAATTTGAGTGCCTGGGGATATTTTAAACGAAGACTTGTGTGGCCATATCTAGCCATGGAAAATACATACTGCTAATACAAGTCTGCAGTCACGGGTAAACGTGCAATCTGTGATATTCGTTCTTTTAATTTTAATAATAATAATATTTTAAGTACATCCCTGTCAAGCATATGAGGATAACGAACAATTGGGAATAATATTCTGTATATCAATGAATACTGACTGTGTAAATATTCATGTATTTTACAACTCTCATTTTGTCTTACTATATGAAGAGGATCATCAACATTATTTGATTTGTAATCAAGAACAGTTTTTCTTTTAATTTAAGACGATTTGTTTTTTCCTTTTAAATAAGAATTTTTAATCACGTGTGCAGGAAAACCATAATTTGCATGATATAAACATTTGTGTACTTAACATTTTCCTCGTTACATTTATCATTTAGTTTTTCGTGGTAAGCAGTAACTTTCAAAAATGGGAAAAAACTCAAAGTACCAATTAAATGTGACATCTGTGGGAAATCTTTTTTCTGGAAGAACTATTATAGCTTACACATGAAAAGACATTATGGAACTCTAAATAAAAACTACAAGTGTGCTTTTTGTGCAAAATGTTTTGAAAACAAAGGTCCGCTAAATTCTCACATGAGGGTGCACACTGGCGAGAAGCCTTTCCAATGCCAACTGTGTAAAAAAGCTTTCTCTTGCCAATCAAACTTAAAACTTCACCAGAGGACACATATTGGAGAAATGCCTTACAGCTGCGTATTTTGTGACAAACGTTTTATCCAAGTAAACAATCTCTTTATTCACATTCGAATGCATATAGGCGAAAAACCTTTTTCTTGCAATATCTGCCATTACTCAAGCAGCAACTCAGGAGCGCTTAAACTTCACTACAATGTGCACACGAGGGAGAAACACTACGAGTGTGAGTTATGTGCAAAAAGGTTTTCCTTGAGAACTTCTCTAACAAACCATTTGAAGGCCCATACTGGCGATCTAAAGCTGAACTATAAATGTGAAGTGTGTGGGAAAGCTTTCCTGACTAAATATAAACTCAATCTCCATTCTTTTGTCCAGCGTAGTAGCCTCTTTATTCACCAGAAAATTCATAATGGGAAGCGACCTTTTCTGTGTGCCTTTTGTAGTAATGATTTTGCTCGAAAAGATGTCTTAAACGCTCACATTCTAAGCCATATCGGAGAAAAGCATCGTTGGTGTAAATTCAACTGTGGAAAGGAGTTTTACAATCACAAATTAAATCAACTGGCTGCCCATCACAACAGTCATAAAGCAATAAAAGGTTTTAAATGTGAGAAATGCGGCAAGTATTTTGCAATGCGGGATGGACTGAATTCTCATGCAAAAAATATTTGCCAGCAGACTTTGGTGAGCCTTATTTTTAAAGTTATTTAAATTTAAAGCTATAAATGCCTGACGTTCAAAATTGTATTTAATTTTGAATTTGATGCTTAATTCTAAATCCTAGGAAAAACCACTTCAAACCAAGAGTAACCATATTTCATTTGTTTCCAAGAAATAATCATTCAACGCAGGAGGGCCTTATTCAAGGCATATTATTCTTATTACATTATGGGATCAAGCATTGTGTATTTAAACAATCCATTTATTTCAAATTTGTCACACACCTTGTTTACCCCCAAGCAAAGTTTACTAAGGTCAATTATTTATATTTATGAGCAAATACAACATGTACGGTAGGTAGGATTGAAACATAAGTGTAAAGTACATATTTGTGTAATAAGTAATAATAAGTATTTTAAGGATTGGTTTATTGAAGCTGTGTATTTAGTTATCACGAACTCTATTGTTGAGTTTAAATTTAATGATATCGATTTAAATAAAATTAGTTAAGCTAAAGTATCTTTTTAAAAACGTAGTATATAAAGTGTTTGCGATTTTGCTTCTGCTCTTATTCAAAGACTGTAAAGATAATAAAAACGAGAATTATCAAATGCGGCAACCATCACATTGTTACAACTGATTATCTAACTCAAGTTCGAAATGCGAAGTTAGAAAGGACAAATTATCGCCAGACTCTGAAAAGAACTTCGTATTTAATGTAAGGTGATGCAGAATCATTTCGAACTTAAGTTACTTTCGAACTAATGTCCTTTCTAGCAAAAAAATCCGATTTTGAGTCGTTCTACCTTTAACATTCGAACTTCCGTCGGTACACCGTTACAACTGATGCTGGAAATATTTTGTCATCATCAGCTTGGTTCATGAATTAAATGGGATTCTTGATTAAATAAATTCTCTGTCTGGTAATAAACTTGTAGTAAATCATACTCTTTGGGGTCACTTATTCGCTCTTTCTCCAGTTTGGACCTTCAGGTGATATTTGTATGTGGAAAATGCTTTTTGGCAAACGACACAGTCAGTGAATTCGCTAGTGCAGGGATGTAAGGGTGAGTGTTTTTATTATTTTGACAGTTAGCTGCCAAATGTAACTTAAATATATTTTAATGGAAAGAAAGGGAAAAAGGGAGGAAGAAAGGAAAATGGAGACAGAAAAGAGGACGCAGACAAAAGCGAAGAGGAAAGGAAAGACTAGGAAATATGAAAAGAAAGACACGGGAATATCATGTCCAAAGACATTTTGTTTAAGATGCGAAGGGACAACAGGGTATGGGATCAGATCAAATGACTTATTTATAATTATAAAATCAACAGACAGAAGCCAACCCTAAGGTAGAATAATTTAAGATATTGGGTAACAAGTGTAATAATCAACCGAAGTCATTTGACCAGAACATAGGATAGGGTGAAGGTGAAGGAGATGCAGGGTGGTAAATGGTGAAGCGATTGAGTAATCTCAGGATTTCAGGAACATGAGATGAGAAAGTAAAATCAAAACTTAATAATCCAAGAAACGAAAAAAGGAGTGATGATGTACTAATTCATTTGATTTGATCAGATTACCATTATATTTTTTTTACAAATGTGTCTGTTCTTTAAAAATTAATTGTAGTTGAGTACTAACGTATGCTGATTCATTGAAGAAACATAATATTTCCCTGTGAAGGCGTAAATAAGCTCACAAATCCTTTTTTTAATCCACAAAGTGAATGATCCACATTCTAAAGTACTGCGTAGGCTCCAATGGTTCATAAATAAGTTTATTTAACCTTCCTTTGAATCCAATTGTATTTAGCTTTTTTTGTATGTACCTCATAAATATGAAGTAAAAAAGATTTATTCCATCCCACATGTCAGTTCCCAAACAAATGACAATGCACTGACTACAAATTTTTCCAATCAAATTTCATTAAAATATATTAAAATTACATTTGGCAGCTAACTGGCAAATTAATAAAAATTCTTACATACATGAAATCAAGAATACATTTACTAATTAAAATCATTTAACAAATCTCCAGCTTTTCCATTTTGGACTTGAATTAAAAATATAATATTATAAAATGTACAGCTAATTAAGTTTTCAGTGGTTGTGATATTGACTTAAATTTTCAATATTTAACACAGTCCAGCTTCCTCCTCATCAGTGGTATTTGATCTGATTTGGGCTGGTCAGGATCTAAATTTACCTTTAAAAAGTAAAAAGTAAATGTTTATTTCATGCTAAAATAAAATACATTGAATTCAAATTTATTCATTGAAGTTTGTAAATTTCTAATTCATGAGCAATATAATAAAAGAACATTCTTAAATTTAACAATATCGATGTTTAGCTTTTAGTTTCGCATAAACAACCTTGTTTTATTTCCACGTGAAACTTTTTTGATCCCAGTGTGACTACTGTGGTGGGAGGTTAAATCCCTTTGCCCATGATACTCCTTTCCACAGTTGAATTTGCAAAAGTAATGTTTTTCTCCAATGTGTCGTAAGATATGTCTCGACAGGGCAGTTCGTGAAGTAAAATTTTTATTGCAAAAAATGCATTTAAATGGACTCGTCCCTGTATGAATCCGTTGGTGGACGGTGAGATGAGTATTACGAGAGAAACATTTTCCACAAAATTTGCACGTGTACGGCTTTTCTGTCGTGTGAGATCGAATGTGAATGTTAAGATCTCTCTTTGATCTAAAACATTTCTCACATATTTCACACTTGTGAGGTTTTTCTCCGGTGTGTATCATGCAGTGAAGTTTAAATGAAGACGGATGGGAGAAAGTATTTTGACAAATTCTGCATGCATAAGGTTTGTCGCCGGTGTGAATTCGAGAGTGCAGGATGAGGTTATCTTTTCGCACGAAGGCTTTATTGCACTGGTCACATTTATATCTTCGATCCGAAGCATGGGACTGCAGATGCCTGTTCAAATTACTTGCATTAGAAAAGCTTTTACAACATTTTTTACACTTGAAAGGTTTTTCTCTGGTGTGCACTTTATAATGTTCTGTAAGCGCAGATAACGGATTGCACGAGTGTTGGCAAATGTTGCAGAAATAAAGTTTTTCTCCAATATGAACTCGAATGTGGTTGAACATGTTGTTTTTGATGGTAAAACATTTGTCACAAAACATGCATTTAAAAGGTTTTTTGCCAGCATGTATTCTGAGGTGTAGATATAAGCCACTTCTAGAAGAAAAGGATTTAGCACACAAGTGACACCTCAACGGCTTCTCACCATTGTGCACTCTTGTGTGAATAATTTGATCTTTCTTGCTTTCAAAGCATTTATTGCAGCAATCACATTTAAAAGACTTCTTGAGAGTTCCAGCATGTCTTCTCATGTGTTTATAGTGATTGCTTTTGTGATTAAACGACTTTTTACAGATTCCACATGGAATGGGTGGTTGAAGCTGAAGCATCTTGATAAAATTGTTGTTAAGCACTTAAAAACTAGTAAAAAAATTCCTGTGTTGGTATTTCTTCCAGGGTTTAAATGTAATTTAATTTTTAAACGTTGTAACTAACAATATGTATTTACCTTATTCACAATGATTTACTGCAAAATGGAGTTTCTAGAATGTTTTGCTTCTGAACTACTCCTCACAAGGAAACTGACTTCAAATATTTTATTTTTAAAAAAACGAATATCTACAACAGAGGTTACACGTCTACCCGTGACTGCATACGTTGAGTGTAGACATGGTATGTATTTTTATGGTTATATATGTGTGGATATTTTCATGTGGAAAATACACATACCTTAAGTATGGTGGACACAAGAGTTCCTTTAAAGTATCCCCAGGTACCTACCTTCCTGCATGAAGAAATGTGTTTTATGATCTACTGGAAATTGGAATGAATATTAGTATGTTTTTGCATGTGAAAGGTTATTCATTTTCTTATCCATAAAGACGAGACAATACTACGTATAAGCTGCCGCTGTTGTGGATAGATTTAGTTAGTGTTATGTTGCCTTCAGGATTAAATTATTTTTACCAGCCCGATATCTACGTTTGTGCATACTCGCATGTTTTTCATTTAACTTGCTTTGAGGATCCCAAAACCATATATTTTTTTCACACTAGCAGCCCTCTGGTAAATTCTGTGGAATTAAGGTAGTCTCGTGTGAATTAGAAATACATGTTGATGTATTGAGAACTCCGAGAAGGCAAGCGAATTCCTTTGTAAAATTTCATTCTATTCCTTTTTCCTCATTTTTTTCTTACAACTTTAAAACTAAAGGACTGAATTTATGTGAATGCTTACAATGCACGAACAGTAGGTACTTAAAGCAAATTTTATTTTCATATACCAATGCAGACAACAAAATCCTTTGTGACAACCGTCAACTTTTTCTTTGTTCTCACTTTTTGTTCTTTTTCGTTGTTTTTATTACTCATTCTCATCATTTACAGCACAGCCCAAAACACAAAATTGTGTGCCGCTTATGCTAGTAATTGGTATAAAATGAGCTTAATTTGAGGAGAGAAAAATGACAGACGTATTATATCTCTCAACAAAATATCTGGTACAGTTGGATTTAATTTGGCGACGCTTGTTCCCTGTTTTCATCATCTAACCAAAACAGCTCTTCCTCAAATCGAAATGGAGAATGAACGTTTCTTTTTTATGATCCTTTCCACATTATCAGCTAGCTACAGAAACGTGAAGAATATTCTTTTTGACCTACTAATACCAGTTTGAAAGGATAAATGAAGTAAACTAAAACTCAAAATGCACAGTATTATACACGAAAGTCGAAACCAATATCTGGAAAACATTGAAAGTCAAATAAAAAGGCACCGATGCTCGCATATTATAACATTAGCAATACAGATGCAGGGACCATATGGATGATGATAAAAAGATGAAATACGTTTCGACAGATGATTAAAATTATCAGCTAACTTACACGATATTTTGTAGCCTGTAAAACATTGCATTGGGATTTGCGAATCGTTGAAGAAACGAAATAATTCATATTTACCAACAAAAATATCGTGTCATGCAAAAACCAGAAATGCAACTATGAACAATTTATTATATATTTCTACTGCTGTAAATGTAAATCCTTGAAGGTTCGAAATATTGGAAATATGGAACTTATCGATGTTTCCCAACAGAAACCATAAACTTTAATTGAAATACACTTTTAATATACATGTTTTAGCAATAGCTTAATTCCACATGTAGGGCATAACATTAAAATCTTATATTTTTAGTATTTAACATGATAAATAAAATCTGTAAAGATATTATGAAGCTCAATCAACCCCAAGGAGAGTAAAGAAGAAGAAATAATACTTAACCATGCCAGGAAATCACAAGAGAGGAGAGTAAGATAAGTCAAAGTGCGAAGGCTAAATACAAATAAGGGATACACATCATAGTGAGGTAGTGAGCCATATGCATATCAACGAAAATAAATAGCTGTATCTCATTTCACCAGAGCTTAATAGTCCAAAATCTACATTCTTATTTTTACGGTTATGTATTTTATCCGTTAAGAAAGATGTATAAAATACATGTAGAGATACAAAAGAGGGTTAAGAATAGCAGAGAGTGATCATTAAATCCTTTCCAAAAACAAGCAAAACATAGATAACATATTACTTAACAAATCAATAAATGTATTATAAACATTAAAATTCATTTAGGCATCTAACTGGCTTCAAACAAAAAAGTTATTATGCAGACAAAATCTTAAATAAACTTATATAATAAATCGCTTCAGCTTATTCACCTGGGATGAAAATAAAAAATAAACTGTGCAACCGATAAGTTTTAAGTGGCTGTGTAATATTTCCATTAATTCTAAGTATGTTATGATGTCCAGTACTCTCCTCATCCGGGGCAGTAGTATTGATTTGAGCAGACCGGAATCCGAATTTACCTTTAACAATTGGGTAATAAATAGTAAATGTTTATTTTATCCTAAAATATATTGAGTAGACTGTACACCAGTTAATTTTATTTGATTTTTTAAACTTTTAATTGATAAGCAAAAAAGCAAACAGTTTTTTTTAAATTTTACAATAATACCTGTTCCACCTTTTCAGAAACTTTTCGTATGCTTATATAAACCACTACGTTCTGCGAATTCTTTTTCAGAATTTCCTCATTCTAACTTCTTGATCCCAGTGTGACTACTGTGGTGGGAGGTTAAACCAGTTTGGTGATGGTACTCCTTTCCACAGCCGAATTTACAAAAGTAATGTTTTTCCTTAATGTGCATTAAAATATGTTTTGAAAGGTTGATACGAATTGTAAAATCTTTGTTGCAAAAAAGGCAGTTAAATGGTCTTGTCCCAGTGTGAATCCGTTGGTGGACGGTGATATGAGCATTACGAGAGAAACATTTTCCACAAACCTTGCACGTGTAAGGTTTTTCCTTCGTGTGAGATCGAATGTGAACGTTAAGATTGCTCTTTGATACAAAGCGTTTCCCGCATATTTCACATTTGTTATGTTTTTCTCCCGTGTGTATCTTACAGTGACGTTTGAATGCAGACGAATCGGAAAAAGCTTTCTGACAAATTCTGCATTCATAAGGTTTTTCACCTGTGTGAATTCGAGAGTGCACGATGAGTGCCCTTTTATGAAAAAAGGATTTATTGCACGGATCACATTTATATCTTCGATCCGAATCATGACTCCGCAAATGTCTATTTAAATTACTTTCTACAGAAAAGCTTTTAGCACACAATTTACACTTGTAAGGTTTCTCCTTTGTATGCACTGTGTAATGTTTTGTAAGCCCTGATAATTGATTGCATGAGAATTGGCATATGTTACAGAAGTGTGGCTTTTCTCTAATGTGACTTCGAGTGTGGCTGAAGAGGCTTTCTTTGGTAGTAAAATATTTTTCACAAAATACGCATTCAAAAGTCTTTTCACCAGCATGTATTCTCAAGTGACGTTTTAAATGATTAGTTTGAGAAAATGATTTCGTGCACAAGTTACAGCTGAACGGCTTCTCGCCAGTGTGTACTTTTGTGTGTTCAGTTAGATGACTCTTGTTTTGAAAGCATTTATTGCAGTGAGCACATTTAAAAGACTTCTTTTGAGTTTTGTCATGTCTTCTCATGTGTTGCTGGTAACTGCTCTTGTAATTAAAAGACTTTCTACAGATTCCACACTGAATTGGTTCGGGTAGTTCAGACATTTTCAAATTTAGTTTCTGGCAGTTAAAATAGCAAACCGTAATTCGTATAATGGGAATTCTCCAGGGTTTATAAATGCTCAACTTTAACTTTTTAGCAATGTTTTCTGCCTAACAATAAGTTCTTACTTATTCATTACCAATTTGAGTATAAAAATGTGGTGCTGCTGAACTGCTTCTCAAAAGATGACTGACCTAAATATATGGAAAGGACGAAGATGTCCCCGAAGGGTTGCATGATTTACACATATAAGGGCAAACGTGTACGTGAGGTATACATTCTACATAACTACGATATGAGTGTACATTAGTATTTTCCAAGTACTCAAACTGTTTCAATGTGGATTGGTCGGAAAGTATTAAGTTTGTTTTTTCATGTAAATTAGAAATATCTCGTGATGTATTCAGACTCCGTCAACATAACTTGTCAGTAAATCCGGATGATATTCACTTTTCTTTGATAAAACTTCTTTTTTTGAACCGCAGGAATAATAACTATGGAAGGCTGAGGACTCATTGTATTGGCATGTTGAAACTTATTTCATGGTAGACTCAGGTTGAGTTGGTTATTATATATTATTTTCATATATTTGCGGTAAGTTAAAATAAAAATATTATTTTTGAGACATAGTTTTAGGCATTGTGTATGGGTCATAACATGTATCTCTGAAAACGTTCGGAGATAGCTACCTTTATTTTCAACCAAAACAAGCAAAACTTCAATGCCACGCTATCCAATATCCAACCCATACTTTGTCAGGGAAAATATTTGCAAGTACAAAAACTTTCTTAGCATATATTTTGCATGATGCTTCAAAGTATCAAGATTTACCATTTTCAACATACTGTGCAAGCATTAGTACCATTTTTGTTGACTTTCAATGTTTTACAGATATTTACTTTACCGTGTACTTTGAGTTTTATTTTACTCAATTTATCCTTTCTAGCTGTTATAAGTAGGTCGAAAAGAATAGTCTTCACGTTTCAGTAGCTAGCTGAACATCTGGAAAGGAAGCAAAGGAAAGGGTTATTCTCCATTTGGATTCGAAGACAAGATGCTTTATTCAGACGATGATGATGAAAATAGGAAACAAGCTTCGCTAAATTAAATGAAAATTTAACTGTATCGGATATTTTATGGAGGAATATATTATTTAAGACTGTCATTATTCGCTGCACAAATTAAGATCATGTATACCCATTACTAGCATAAGCGGCAGCGGCACACAATTTTATGTTTTGGGCTGTGTTTTAAATGATGAAAGTGATTAATAAAAGCAGAAAAAATAGAACAGAAATGGTTTGCGGTTGTCAAAATGGCTTCTGTTGTCTGCATAGGTATATGAAGATAAAATTTGATATAAACATGTTCCTGCTTGTACCCAAATTCAGAGTCTTTTAGTTTTAAAGTTTTTAAAAAGAAACAACGAAAAAGGAATAGAATGAGTGTGTAGAAAGGAATTTGGTTGCCTCTCAATGCATCAACAAGTATTTCTACTTTACATGACACAACCGAAGTTTCACAGGATTTTCCACAAGGGTTGCTTGTACGAAAAATATTTATAGTTTTGTGACCCTCTAAAATATTTGAGAAAGCATATCAGGCTGTATTCAGAAGGACCATCATGCAAGAGGAAATAATTTAATCCTAAAGTCAACATTACAATAACTTAATCTATCCGCAGCAGAGACAGCTTAAGCTTGTCATTTTATTTTTGGAACTGACATGAAAAATAATTAAAACGCAACTTTATTCAAGGGAAGGATAATTGACACATTTATGAACCATTGGAGCCTACGCAGCACTTTGGAATATGGATCAACCACCTTGTGGATTAAGGTAAAGGGTTTTTGAGTTTATTTATGCCTTCACAGGTAAATATGATGTGTATTCAATGAATCCGCATACGTTAGTATTTAACTACAAGTCATTTTAAAAGAACATGATCAAAGCAGAGTGCTCGAAGTTCTTCCGCGTTTTTCAACGACCCTTCCTTTTTTCTTTTTATGCTAAGTTCAGAAGAAGAAGAAACCCATCAGCACAGCTGGACTAGAAAGGAATTTACCACCACGATGCTGCTCATATGAAAAATATTTACTGTGTTCAATGTTCCTCGGAACAAAATACATTGAAGATGCACTCGTGTACAGTATGGGCTGTGTTGAGAGAACAGCTAAGCCCAGTGTACATCGGGAAAATAATTTAATCCTGCAGGGCACTGTGCAGTATCTAAATCCTTCAGCAAAACTGCTTAACGTATTCTATTGTTTGCTTTTCATGGAGAGGAATATGCCTAAAGGGGTAAACACAAAAAACATGTATTTCTGCATTTCACTATTTCATAAGCTACATGAACACATTGTGTTTAAGTATGTAGTTTGGTATTTGGGAGAGTGGAGAAATTTTCTAGTAGAATACTCTCACGTGTAAAATAGATACATACATGTATTCACTCGAATGGGTAAACCATGCAACCCTTACGGTGCATTTTCATTCTTCGAATATTTTTAATTCAGTCTCTTGGCAGAAGTGGTCCAGAAGGAACAATACTTTATTAAGAGTTATTTTATTAAAACAGTGGATGGATACTACGTCTACGTGAGAAACGTGTAGCTATAAACAGAAAAAATTGTCATTCCGCAAATCATAGTTTGCAGTCAATACTTTCAGAAACCAACTTTCAAAATGTCTAAACCACACGAACCTTTTCAGTGTGAAATCTGTAAAATAGTCATTTATTATAAAACCAATTATTATAAACACATGAGAAGACACGCTGGAACTCTCAACAAGTCTTTTAAATGTACTCACTGTAAAAAATGCTTTGAAAGCAAGGGAAACCTAACCAGACACTTACGAGTACACACAGGCGAGAAACCGTGCAGGTGTGACTTGTGCAGTAAATCGTTTTCATCTAGAGATAGTTTCAATCAGCATTTGAGAATACATGCTAATGAAAAACCTTATAAATGCGTATTTTGTGACAAATGTTTTGCCACCAAAGCTGAACTCTTCATCCACACTCGAAGTCATATTGGCGAAAAACCGTATTTCTGTAACATTTGCGACCACTCTTTCACAATGTTATCTACCCTTAAGAATCACTACAGTGTGCACACAGGGGAGAAACCTCACAAGTGTAAATCATGTGGTGCAACTTTTTCTTATTCAAGTAATTTAAACAGACATATGCGAAGACATGCTGGTGATCGAAGATATAAATGTGATCAGTGCAACAAAGCTTTTTTGCAAAACGGTGACCTTATCAAACACTCTAGAATTCACACTGGGGAAAGACCTTACAAGTGCAATTTTTGTGAATTCCGCTGCCAAACAGTTGGTAATCTTAACCAGCATCTTCGGACTCATACAAAGGAGAAACCCTACAAATGCAACATCTGCAGTAAAACGTTCTCCCAAAATACTAGCCTCACCCGTCATCAATGGGTTCACACTAAATCGCGATGATAATACTGCGTTGTTTTGCTACTGCAAGGTCGTTTTTACGAAAAGATGGTGGTGACTGGTGACTTACGCATTAATATTTTAAACATTTCGGGGAAGGCAATTTTTTTTTTAATTTAAGAGAATTACAGCAAATCAATAAGAGAATATGAAATTACTATTTATCACAGTAGCCACGAAATCAAAAAATTTCACCACGTGGTATTTTTTTGAAAACATTGCAGAAGCTGTTGCACATTCGAAGTTGAAGTGGTATGTTCAAGCTTATAGAAAATATTTTCTTGTGAACTCTAAATATTCTATAAATAAATCAACTAACTGGTTGGCCTTTATGCATTTTCCCCAAAATTTATAGGGTGAGCAAGGATGAAAGAAAATTACTGCTGCAGCCAGTTCAACCCAGATAAATAAACCAGCTTCGTCAAAAAAGCTTCACAAAATCACAGAATATATTACCACTTTACCAGTACATGCAACTTTTAATTACTCATTTTTTTTCTTCTTAATGGATTTTGATTAAGATTGCAATTAAAATTCGTTATTAGGATTGAATGTATGATACAAATTTAAATGGTTAATTATTTTGGATGATATAAATTAAGGCAAAAAGATAATTTGTGTATGTAACAAGGAAGTACACTTGTAACGTAAGTGTATTATAATGAAAGTTAATAACTATTGTTTAGTGAATAAATATATTTAATACTTAAAAATGTTCGTCTTCCTATCAAGACTTTAGCAATGATTTTAATTAATCCTGTTCAAAATTAAGTCAGTTGTTAGTCCGGATCACCGGAAATAATAAAAATCATTCATCCAATCTCATCAGATCATCATCATCATCTTCCTTTCAACTTGAACGTATCGAAATAAAACACATGCATATGTATCCAGTTTATAATATCACGAGGTTGACGAAGCTTCAATGTAAGTAGCAGAATATACATAAAACTGCTAAAAAGGTAAATAAGATGGTAAACAGAGCCGTGTACAGTTAACAGGCAAACACGTACTTAAAACGATTAGTGAAAAACATTACCTTTCTCAATTTAACTGTGGAAATGATTTTAACATTTACCCTGTAGTAAATTCACATCAGTGACATTGCTGTTGGATAACGTGAATATCTGTTCAGAAGATCCGTTTTTATTGGATTTATCGCATAAATCCAATAAAAATGTTAACTCAGCCAGCCAGCCAATGTGATACATTATTAAACATCCAGTTTTGCATAAAATAGGGTGAAGGTGGTGCAGGGTGCTAAATGGAAAAGGCATGAAGCAGTTGAAGAAATCTAAGGAACGTGAGAAAGTAAAATCAAAACTTTGACAATCCAAGAAACGAAAAACGAAGTGCTGATATAATAAGTTATTCGATCAGATCACCATTAAACTTTTTTTTAACAAATGTGGTTGTTCTTTTCGAATGACTTTTAGTTAAATACTAACGTATGCTGGTTCATTGATATTTACTTGTGAAGGCGTAAATAACCTAAAGAACCGTTTACCTCAATCCACAAGGTGGGTGATCCACATTCTAAAGAACTACATAGGTTCCAATAGTTCATAAATGTGTCAAAACCTCATAAATATAAAGTACACAAATTTTATTCCATCTCACTCACATGTCAGTTTCCTAAATAAAATGACAATGCATTGTGTAAAAATTTGTCTAATCATATTCCATTAGAAAATATTTAAATTACATTTTTCAGCTAACTGCCAAAACGATCAGAAGTCTTGCATGAAATCAAGAATACATTACTAAATAAAATGATTTGTCTCATCAGCTTTTCAACGTTTAATTTGAATTAAAAACATAATATTATAAACTGTACATCTTACTAAGTATTGAGTGGTTGTGATATTACCATAAATTTTAAACATGTAACGAAGTCCAGTTTTCTCTTCATCAGGGGTAGTATTAGCTCTGATATGGGCTGGTCGAATTCCAAAGTTACATTTAACAATTGGACAGTTAATTTTAAATGTGTATTTCATGCTAAAATGCATTGAATCAAATTTATTCCTTGAATATTGTATATTTCTAATTTATGAGCAATATCATAAAAGAATATTTTCTAATTTTACAATACATGTGTTTAGCTTTTAGTTTTCTATTAGCAACTTATTTAATTTCCAAGTACGAAATTCTGGATCCCAGTGTGACTTTTCTGGTGTGCGGTTAAATCATTTCGGGTGTGGTGCTCCTTTCCACAGTTGAATTTGCAAAAGTAATGTTTTTCTCCAATGTGCCGTAAGACATGTCTCGACAGGGCAGTTGGTGAAGTAAAATCTTGATTGCAAAAAATGCAGTGAAAAGGTCTCGTCTCAGTGTGAATCCTTTGGTGGTTGGTGAGATGAGTATTCTGAGAGAAACCTTTTCCACAGACCTTGCACGTGTACGGCTTTTCCTTCGTGTGAGATCGAATGTGACGGTTAAGAGTGCTCTTTGATATAAAGCATTTCTCACATATTTCACATTTGTGAGGTTTTACTCCAGTGTGGGTCACGCAGTGATAATTGTATGCAGACCGATGCAAAAAACTTTTCTGGCATATACTGCACTCATGAGGTTTCTCACCTGTGTGAATTAGAGAGTGCCTGATAAGATTCGCTTTTTGCACAAAGGTTTTATTGCACTGATCACATTTATATCTTCGATCTGAAGCATGGATCTGCAAGTGTGTATTTAAAGAACTCGAATGAGAAAAACTTTTACTACAGTTTTCACACTTGTAAGGTTTCTCCATGGTGTGCACCCTGTAATGGCTTGCAAGCGTAGATTTAATATTGCTCGAGTATTGGCAAATGTTACAGAAATATGGTTTTTCTCCAATATGGCTTCGAGTGTGGCTAAAGAGTTTCTCTTTGGTGATAAAACATTTGTCACAAAATACACATTTATAATGTTTCTCACCAGCATGTATTCTCAGATGCTGATTTAAGCTACTTTTACAAGAAAACGATTTACTGCACAAGTTACACCTGAACGGCTTCTCGCCAGTGTGTACTCTTGTGTGAATAATTTGATCTTTCTTGCTTTCAAAGAATTTATTACAGTAATCACATTTAAAAGACTTATTGAGAGTTCCAGCATGTCGTTTCATGTGTTGTAGGTAACTGCTGTTGTAATTAAAGTTTTTTCCACAAATTCCACACTGAATCGGTACTTGTAGCTTAACCATTTTTATAATTGGTTTCGGTTAGTTGTATTAGCAAATTATAACTTGCGTATTGATATTTCTGGCAATTTTGAGTGCTACACAGGTTTGATGTAATAATTTTTCAATAAATTAAAACACATGCCCACGTATTTATTACCAACTTGAGTAAAAATAATTTGCTGCTGAATCGTTTCTCAGAAGGCAACTGACTAAAATAAATTTAAGGAATAAACATATACCCGAGGGGTTGCATGATTTGCACATACTTGACTATATAAGTGTAAGTGGGGTAAGCATCTTCCATGACAGTATTACGTGTGTATATTTTCACTTTTGAAGATATATACCATAATATATACATGCATTAATAATCATTATACATTTTGTTTCGTAGTTGTTTTGAGGCTTATATATGTTCTTCATTATGTGTTTTTTTCCTTATGTGTTTAGAAAATAGGAACAAAAGTTAGTGTTAAGCTGCATTTGTGATGACTTGAGATTTATTTTCCTTTTCCTCGTTCTTCTTTTTTAAACTTAATTCCCTTAAGTAGGGATAAGGCTCCCCCAGAACTAAAGCGTTAATTGCCCGTGACAACATGGAAAAGCACTTAGTGGCATAAAGAGGTCATGCCTGATGATTTTGGGGTCAATGAGCTTAAGTGTGGGGGATTTGTAAGGTATCATACGGTGATTGGTGTGCAGCGAGGTAGATCATGGATAGTTTTTACGTACATTTAAGCTCTGATGCGTCAGGTGCTATTTATGAACAGAACGGACGAACAAACTACAGAAATCATCTTGC
>JAHZNA010002996.1:0-10761 GCA_027743935.1 Sinodicranocentrus sp. ZH6 | reverse complement strand
ACCAAACATTACAATAGTCACGCAATCCTTGCATTCCAGATTAGCTTCCGTCTTCTATACTCTCACTGCCAATCACATACGGACGGGCAGAATAAAATGAATACATTTTTCACCTCATATTTCCATTTATAAATCCATATGTTTCCTCCCTAAATTCACTATCGTTGGGTTAGTTGTCAAATTTGTACGGTATTCTATGATACATTCCATTTAAAAAATAAAACTACTACAGCTTGGCACCCTTTTTCCAGGTAAACAGTAGGATGTATGGAGGGAAGTGCGTGAATATACGGACTTGTCGCTTACGACTTAGCTTAGGAAACGAAGTTTACCCTTTCCAATTCATTTCCTCTCAGAAATCCAGAGCTGGAAAAAGCCGAAAAGTCGGAGTTGTGTCGTTGTGTGAGCCGAACAATGTCAGTTCAGAAGCCGAGGGGAATTTAAAAGGGAGATTGTACCTGCCAACTAGAAAACATAAAAACCACACACAATATTACATCGAAGTACAAGGAAAATAAACTTTCTCTGTGAGGAAAAGGTATTGAGTTACAAACTACGACAAATCACAATACTCCATATATCCGTTTCCACATCCACATGCTCTCACACACACACTACTTTAGAGAAGACACGACGGAATACACACAGAGTCCTCATCAGCCAGTCAAGAGCCCTTTATTCAACCTAGAGAATATTTTACCTTTCCAGATCAAATGGAAACTTGTTGTTTACCCTAACAAGGTATTTTGTCTGTTCCAGGTACTTAGTTTGGTACAAAGAGTAAAGTCAGTGTTACAGAATGTATGTTTGCCTTTGTGAAAGTGAAAGTTGGAGATACACTCTAGTTTGTAAACATACCAAGTATCGTTGAGTTTATCATGTTAGATATACAAACATCAATATTGGAAGATGAGCATGTAATAAAACATTAACGGGAGAGAAGAGTCCAATATTTCCCCTCTTCCAAATGTGCGGACCCGGCTCCACTGTGTTCACCCTGGAAAACTGGACAAGGCACAAAGCACCATGGTGTATTTATGCACTGCAAATTTTCCCAGATAAATTACTCTCCTCAGAGTGCAAGCCTACACACGTAGATGAAGAAAAACAAGCTAAAGAACCTCGTCCAAGTTCGGCCGTGAATTTTATATGAAATGAAGTGAATTTACCAAGAAAAAATGTGAGGGTATAATCGCATAGGATATTTTTTAGAATGTGAGAAGAAGCTTCTTTGGATATTTCTTCCATTGCGGAAGGTGTGAACTGTTTTTACAGATTGTATCTTTATCACGGAAAGTGCTACTGGGGCAGTGCACTTACATGAAACTAAAAGGAGAAAAATAGACTTCCTCCTTCCTTCCATGAAAGAAGTGAAAAGTTGGGGAAAAAAGTGAAAGTGGAGAAGATAAAAAATATATAGACAGTGTAAAAAACCTACACACAATAGGAAGGACCAGGCCCTAAGTGGCTGGTGTGGTGGTATGGTGTTGTGTGGGTCTTATTTTGTATGTATAATTCAATTATAAAAATAGTATTATAGAAAGTTCTCTCCTGTTGCGTCTTGCATATGTATCTGTCAAAGGTTGGTGTTTTTCCATTTTTTGGTAGAACACGGTTCTAAGATAGATAGTAAGTAAATGTAGGCCGATAGGATATGTGGTTCAGGTGGTGGAAGAAAATATGAAACAGTCATTTAATTAATTAGCAAAGTTTTTTGTCTCGTTCTCAACTCTTAAGTGAGGTGTACTTAGCAAATTACTTTTGAAATTGTTTGTGATGTAAACGAAAATGACAGCGGGGGATAGACCTTGCAATTAATTTTTTCGGGCTAAATTTGTACATACATTTAGTTAACCATAAAAAGCGTCAATTGAAATTAAATTATGTGGTAATTAAAAGCAGCAGGAATTTTTTATGTATTCAGAAGTTTACAAAAAATCTTCTGTAATGGTTTGTCTATGTTCATTTAAAAGCCGTTAACCAACGGTCTCAATGTATTATAGCGTGAATCGAATCACAGAGTTTATTGGAGAAGCAGATAATGAAGCAATAGGAATTTTTTATGTATTCAGAAGTTAACAATAAACCTTCTGTAATGGTTTGTCTATGTTCATTTAAAAGCCGTTAACCAACGGTCTCAATGTATTATAGCGTGAATCGAATCACAGAGTTTATTGGAGAAGCAGATAATGAAGCAAGTTTAAGATGCTTGATATATTTTCCATATTCCCCAAAACAAAATAATTGATTACTGCATGTGCAATCTACGTTTAATTTTGGCACTAATTGACAAACCCAAAACAAGCAGTTTTGAGGTCGTTGACGAGGGAAAGTTAGTTAAAATCAATTAAGCAAAATGCAGATTAATTCAGCTATCCAGCAGCAGTACATTGATTCAGTTTTGGAAAGTCTTCATGACCAAATGATCGATACTGGTTTGAACAACATCAATCTTCCAGATACAACGACCAATTTTTCTAAGCGAAGACTAGGGGTAACATGGCAGGGTGAAGCTGTACTCTACAATGGTAATCTTAAAGGACTGGAGAGTATTCATAGAACTGGGGAAGCTGTGATCACTCTAAATGTATGATAACACAAGTAGTTATTGGATTTTAATAAAAACACCCCAGTGTAGACCAATTACAAATAAGAAATCATTGATTAAATATGTATTTATGCTTTGTAGATTGACGGGGTCACTGTAGACGTGGAAGTTGGTATTAATAATCCTCTAATTAATTACGATATTCATGCGACATTCATGAAACACGGTCCAAGAGGAACTATTGCAGGGAGTTTAAGCCATGTAACTTGTGATGTTCAACTTTGCATCGTACCCGGCTCTGAGACTGTTGTTCTGGAAAAGCTTGTTGTAAAGGATATTGGGAGTTTGAAAGCTCGAATAACTGGACTAGGCAGTGTTCTCAACTTTATAGTTTCGCAGGTATGGTCCAAGATTTATGATAACTGATAATTGTACTCATTTGGAAAACTGCAAACTGTTGGCTTTTTATATAACTGTTTTTAGGTTTTGCAAGTGGTTGGAAATCGAGTGAAATGGAAAGTGTCTACAATGCTGGAAGGCGTGATAAAGGATCTTCTGAATGAAATAATTGCCAAAACACCTCTACCAAGCCCTGGGTTGAGCCCGTGGCAAATGCTTACTTCGTAAATTTTCTGAAAGAGGGCATATAGAGCCCAAAATGTCCAAAAATCTATTCTCCACATCAGATCTATAAAATAAACTCGGCCAATTGAGGGACTCATCATTGAAGATATATCACATAATAATGTATATGATATTATGTCACTAAATATTATCATGATGACTCATATCATTGCTCTCTAAAGTTTTCAAAATGCATGTTCGTTTATTGTGTATTAACTGGCCACCTTGAAATTAACAAAGCTTGCGCCATTGTGTGTTCAATGTGCTTAATTCAATGTGTTTCCAAATACCACAAGACATTTTTTATCTTTCGTCTGTAGTCTTCTTAATTGCGAGTCAAAACTTTCATTAATACTTACTCGTAAGTTTACCAGTGGATAATTGTAGTTTGCAGTTTATACGTATGAAACCTACTACTTAAATAATTTGTCAATCAATATCAATATGCACAATTTACGTACCTGTTGTTATCGTCAGTTTTTAATATTTGTTAGTATTCTTCAGAATTCTATCCCGTATGAGTAACTTCCACTGTTAAAGGTGTAAATTATTATTACACGATACGATAGTTTTAGTTGAGCTATAACTGTCCGTAAAAGTACAAAGCAGGGAATACTTTGTATCCGCAATTCGCAATATATGTATATCTCGTCACTCGTGTAATTGTCAATATATCTTATGCAGCATTACCGCAATAATTTTCATGTTGTCATAATCCATACACATCTATATTTGTGTATAAACCGTTCATTCCTTACACATTACACATTATGAAAAGACGTAAAAAATTTGTTAGTTTTAACATAATAATATAAATCGATATGTTGCTCACTTCTCTCACCTAAAAGACTGTGCTGTATAATTGCACAAAAATAACCAGCCACTCGAAATGCTGGAAAGAATACTCGAGGAAATTATATTGCTTCATTTTTCTACAATTTTTTAGTACTGTCACCTTATCACGCAAAATGCTTGGAGCTATACTTGAATTTGGTAATACCATTTATCATTGTGTGTGTGATTAGATTTAATTGCTAGAAAAAAGTCGTAGTAGATGTTAAACGAATGTAGTGATGTACTTCAAGAGATTTGAAATCATGTACGTCAATGAAATCTTAGTGAAGGATATAAATTGTGAATGAAGCTAGTAACTTGAAATAAAATACGGATCTGTGAGCAGTGAAGAATTTAAATACAAAAAATATATTGTTCAAAGTTCTGAATTCCGCCAATAGGCGACACCGCCAACTTTTTTGATGCAACACGAAGAGGCTAAACGAACGCGACAAAAGGACAAAAAACTGTATACAAGATCACATCATATCTATCAAAGCACTTTGCCAATGTTCACGTAATGCAGGAAGTACTAGAAGAGCTAAGAGAAATTTTATCCGATTCCAAGAGAGAGAGAGAGATCAAGGAAAAAAAGCACGATTTTCTCCTTCAATACATTTCCATATATCACCCAAAACAAGAACTGTATATTGCCATGTTTTTGATCACATTCATTAAAATGTTTTTATGTGTACTCTAGACACTTTCCTATCTCCACATAAGATCCACTATCCATGTCAAATAGGTGGACAAACAAACGAGACGTTATTTTCTCCAAAGATATAAAAGAAAGGGACTTTGAACAATGTCAACTGTACACAAAGAGCAGACAAAAAATATCTTATTGAACCACTCATCAAAAATAAGGACCAAGAAAGTAAAAGTAGTGCAAACAAAAGGCGACTTTTTTCCCTTTCATGTCATATATACCATGTAATTCTAGAAAGGGCTTAAATATAGTGAAATGGAAAAGAGGAATATTATACACATCAACTTTCCTTTATCTTCGAAACACCAGAGTAGACTCGAACAAGACACGTATGTAATATACATATATAAATAAGGCTTGTGATAGGGATCAAGAGAAGAAGATATCTCAAATATCATGTAATTTTCGCATCAGTGAGTAAACATAAATGAAATGTGACAAGAGAAAAAAGAGTTGTCACACCTTCTTATTCCCTTTCTAGTTTCCTTCCACCCAAGAGTCAAAACGGTATGGCTAAAGTTACTTGGAAAAGTCAAATAGAGAAAGACATATGCAAAGAGATGTGCATACATTTCCAAGAGTTTTAATGGAAGTGGAACTTTAGGTACTTTGATAGCAACGTGCTTCACTTTAGGAAACACAAAAGAATAAAAAAATACACTTTCAGCTGTCAAGATCAACTCGTTTTGTACGAGAATCATTTCCAAATAAAAATTGTTGGTTGAAAGCAACTGAAAAGTGTGCAGTCATGTTGTATACCTACCTACTTAGGTTTTGATTTTCCACGGTTTTGATTACTTTTGTATTTTGGTGTTGTATTTCAATTGCAGATTGGAAGATATTTTTATCATTGGGCCATGATTTGATTGCATCATTTCATCTTATTGATATGGATATCATTGGAATATTTTACTTTTGAAAATTGAGATTGCACCCATAATATGCAAGTGAAATCAGAAACTCAAACCATCAAACATTTGGACTTTCGTTTCCTAACCAGATAGTATAGATAGCATAACCGCTATGGCAAGAAAGGCTTGCGTTTACTCGAGTATACCAGATAAATTGAAACACGACATTGGTTAAAAGTTACTTTAACAATTTTCTCAAACTAAAGTTTTAGATTAGATTGACATGTTTCTAGAAAACCGGTAGTCATACTGATATACTTACTATTTGACAGGAAACGAAATTCATTACGTTGATTGCGGGAATCTGACAAATGACATGACAGTCTTGGGAATTCACTTTTCCCTCTTGTGACTTGCCCATTTCCTCCACTTTGTTTTGATAATGTTATTCTGAGGTATTTCACTTATCACTTATCGGTAAGATAAAAGTATGTATATCATATAACACACTGCTTTCTAGCTATTATCTTACCTTCTACTCCACGCTTTGATAAATAGATTTAAATTGGGAGAAAGCGAGGAAGAAGTAAATTTCGAAAATCGAATTTAGACACCATCCACCTTACTTAAGTATTCATTGTGAATTCCATCTATTTATAGCAGCTTGGAAAACATGAAATTCGATTTCGGCACAGTTGTGAAAGGCAACAAACGCCATAAACAATTCGAATCTCTCATCCCAACTCACTCAAGAGCCCTTACTTAAACTCATTTACAATTTAGCTAACCATATAAATATCCATTGTATTCTCTGAAACGACTCTTGTGATTCCATTACAGTACCTTCCTCTTACCATCCCATTCTCTTGAAGTTGCGTCACGAAACCAAACCACATTCATCAACAGAGAAAGCAACCGACAATGAAGTCATTGAGTCACTCACTCTCTTCAACAAAAGCGTTTCCCCTCTTTGGAAAACTTGCTACTCTTCCTCTTTCACACGAAAGGACAGCCTGTTTTCACTCCCCTCTTTTCTCTCTCGTTTCCATCATCAATCCAATTTTCATGTCCCATCCCAGTCACCAAACTTTTCTAGGAAGGGCTATTTATAGCTCAAGTTTTAGTTTGCCTTTTCAGGCACAAAGTGAAATACAAGATTTACCCCACTAATTCCTCCCTCAACTCTCTTATCATCCACCTTCTCCACTTCCTCTAGTGGAAAACACTCAAGGCCACACCTAGACAAAAAATAGGGAAACGAGCTGTCAGCTTAAAATTCTTTAACAACGAGGGAACTTGTGCACAACCCTTTACTCACAAAACAACAAACAAAAGCCAAACTCTAATTTTAAGGGATTAACTCATCCTTCTTCCAGTAGAACATTTTTAGATGACGAAATACATTTCCTGTCGTTTTATGCCAACTTTTTGTTTTACTTTTAATTCTCTAATTCCTTCTACGATTCCTCTTCGTACGTTTGACTCTCGAAAATCCTGCCTCCCAGTTCTACCACCCACTCACTTTCATTTCCACTGCCTCAAGATACGTGACTAACTTTCGTTTCTTCTTCGAATTCATGGCCACTAGTCCCAATTAAGAATCTGAAATGAAGGAAATTGACAACGCTTTGCTGACTTCGTGATTAAAACAGAATCCGTGCTCTTACATCACTCTCAGCCTTTTTCCTATTTTCATTCTATTGTCTTCTCTAGAGATTTTTTAATTAATTCGAACCCTCTGTATTGTTAGCAGCTCTGGTGTGTTCTTTTGCAATGTCTTGAACAAAATCTTTAGTGAAATGAGTGACCCAGATTTTTCATATCTATTTTTCTCTTCATTCCTCTCAAAGATCATCTATCTTCTTCAAATTCTGGGAAATGACAAGGATCCAGACTTTTCCCAACGAGAATTAATGAGCCCAGTGTATTGTAAAGATGACAGGGGGTGCGTTACATAAATACGTAATATATATAACACATCATTATATTAATTTCATGCTAAATAACCACAAAAGCCTGGAATTCCTAGAAAAATCATCTTCAAAGCGAACGCGTCTCCAGTATCCTGATTTATTCTCATCTTCCTCCACAAATTCTTCTGCGTTTTCTATATTTATTGTCATTCTTTTACACTTCGTGCGAACATGCAAGTACTTTCCGAATGACAGCCAGATTTACGGTCTGAAAAGGAAGGGGCACATGGGAAATCCTGTTTTCAACATCAAAACTTCATTCCTTTGCAATATTCCATCGATCCAGTAAAACTCACACGTCATCTCAACCCCCTCATCTTTACGAGATGGGTGGCTTCCTCTAGAGAAAAAGCCAGACTGGATTGGGAGCCTTTAATAGTACTTCTCTGCTATTATTATTTAGCGAGGATAATATAAAGTACAGACAATTCTAGAGAAAACCTTTCAATGTTCAACTTCTCATATACTCATCCACTCCAGAATAATACGTATATATGGATGTAATAATTTCTCTGAAATATTGTACATCTCTTCGAATTTACTTCTTTAATGCTGAGTGTCAGTCAGCAGGAAAATAACAAAAGGACCTGAACAGATAGAGGGTGATAAGAGAGAGAAGCATTATATCCTCTTTCTCTCATGTGTTCTCAGCACGAAAGGAAAATTTTCCTCTCATTCCACCTCGACGAGAGAGAAATATAAAGAAGGTGAGAAGATAGAGAAGGCTCTTGAAAATCCGTTTCCCCCGATTTCCTTCTCCGTCTGACAGCTATACATACATATTCCTTGGATATTCCCGTGAAATGTAGGATTGAATATTTGAGAAACTCAAATGAAATCCCATTCTAAAGAACTGTTCCATTTCCGTATTAAATTACTCCAGAATGCATACTTCGTTTTCTTATATTGGAAAACGCAACTCATATACATAAGAGTGACGATAAGTGAGAGAGAGAGCTCTAATTTAATTTCCAATTTGAGAAAAGGTAATATCCACTTATTTGTTCGTTTCAAAAGCTAGCTAAATTTTCCTACCGAGAAAATTCAAGCTTAGTGGATTGTAGTAAAAATGACATTTTCTTGGGAGAAAAATAAATTTATATCTAGCAAGGAATATATGGTCATGTGAGGCTTGTAAATGAAAATTGGATATAAATCCGTGAAATTGTTCGAGTTTTTGTGCATAAACTCCTTAATAAAGTAGACATGTTACTGGAGGAGGAATGTAAAATGCCCATAATTTCCTGAGAGTTGACTTTCCACTCGTTAGCTTGGCTTGGAGGAATATGGGGAGATGGGAGCGTGCACCCGTGTAATCCTTTGTAATGAATTTGGTGCGTTAAAGTGAAGGACTTTTTGGAAAGGAGATAAAGGATAACTCTGGAATGGAATGGGATTTTATTTTTCGTTACAAACCAAGCTGTAAGATTGGGTTCTCTCCATGATCGCTCTGCTCTAATGATATGCTTCTTTGTTTCCAGAGGGAAGAGTTCCATAAAAATATATAAGTGGGAGTCTTTGTGAGAAATGTAGGCTTCCAGTCGTGGCAGTTTATAATGATACTAATCACAATCAGAAACAGAGTAGCTTTCGAGAACAATATTCTCCTTTCCAGTGGATGGAGTTTGGGGGGACGGATTAAAGTGGAAGAAAGAAATCTGTGAAGTGAAATGATGCCCCTATCACTAGCACACCACATGGTTGCATGAATATGTCACCACAAAATGCCTGTAAACTGGAAAAATGAACTTGGTTCAGAATCCCACTGAGTCTCTCCAGTTTGTGCGCCTAAGATGGCAAAATATTCTCTAGTGGGGTATTCTTCTAACTTTAAGCTGCGGGAGTTTGTTTTCCTCTTGGAGTGATTTGTCAGTGGCGGATAATAATAAACTATATTGTCGGAGTGGAATAATCCCAAAAGGGATATTATAACGGTTTGGATTTGACATGTTCATCAAGAAGGAAAAATTTATTTGTTTTGAAAAATAGCGTGCCTAGAAAAGATAATTGGCAGTGGAAAGATTCGTAATAATAGGAGACAATGTAATATGATGAATTTTTTAGATATAATTTTAGTTCCCCTTTGTAAAAGTTTACAATAGAAGGGTCGCAAAATTATCAGGTAATGGTATCCGGCAATATTCATATATTAGTATTATCAAGATTCACATTTTCCACAAAATGCTTTGCAACGTTCGTCGAATCTTGGGGACCGTTCACAAAATACTCATATTATATAATACACTATACAATTTCAAAGTATGTTCGAGTAATTTTATTCAAATAATTTCTAATGAAAATTTTGCATTTTGTATTCTCAGTAAAAGAGAAGTATCTAAAGACAGTATTCGTACATAACGAATACATCCCCTATGAGAAAAACTTCTTCCTACATTGCACAATCCATAGAGCCCATCCTGTAATAGGTACAAAAGTAATAACACTAAAGATAAAAAATATCATATTAATACCATATCACCTCAATTTTGAACAGCGAGCAATTTCAGATAACAACTTCTCCTGTGATAACAAGTGAGGTGAAGTATGTATGTTTTATGTATCTCTGTAAACGACGCAATGCTCTACGCTCACATAATAACAGTTCATGCGTATATGATGCAATGATCAAGATGTGAAATATGAAGGAAAAACTTTTTTCATGTAAGTAATAAGAGCACATTAGCTCCAGTAAAAACGGAACATTTTCATAAGATAACCATTCCCCCAAAAAGTTCAATCTTAATGTCTCGAATAAATTTTCATCCTGTTTTGGTACTCCAGATTTTCTCGAAATAGAGCTTGATGGAGAATAGAAAAGCAAAGAGCAATTTAGGGAATGTACTTCTCCTGAATATTTCCTTGTAAGAGAATTATTGTACGTCGTTTGTTTCGTGCACCTAGGGGCTATAAATAAATTACGTCAGCTACGTATGTAGGTGGGTATTTCTGAAAATATGACGATAAATGATGTACGTAGGTAGATTCCCTTCAAAATATGACGTCATGTCTCCAACAGGGTAAAACTGCATGTAAAACATTAATATCACATTCCCCTTGACGAGAGCCATTGAAAATACTCGCCAATGCGGTAGCACAAACGCTTATAAATTCTTGTTTACCCTCACACTTGCTACATTGTGTCTCAGCTCTCTACTCAAAGCAGAACAAGTCAAAACTCTGTCATTTTTAAAGAAATTTGAAGTGATTTTTTGGAAAGGCAAT
>JAHZNA010002995.1:0-30233 GCA_027743935.1 Sinodicranocentrus sp. ZH6 | reverse complement strand
GTGTTTCATTAACTTTACAACACTCATTCAATTATAAGCCATTCACACATAAAGGCTACATACATTTTACAATTTCACATATTTTAAAACTTCTACTGTTCTCAACAACCCCCACTTGGCAGTAATCCGTCAAGAGTAAGTGGTATATTTTCTTGTAATTTGAACCTTTGAACGGCACTTTCTTTTGAAAATGTTGTACTGGGTTGAACCAAATGAGTTTAAGAAATAATCCATATAAAACTAAAATGAGTGCTAAAATGTGGGCGAAATGAAATAAAATAATAACGAGCATAGCTTTCGTACATGTCCAACGAAAACTTGGTAATTTTTTAGCAAATGCATTATAAAAAAAAGATACCTATATTCCATGTAGTTATTTCTTTGAAGCAAATGTCTGCCGTTTTAAACTCTTAAGAAATATTCAAAATTCAGTATTTTATTAACAGAAGACAGCGAAGCTCCTTAATAACTCGCTGCTGCACTAAGGGATGTCATTCAAAACCTGCTTTTATTCGTAAATTTGTTTAATAAAGTAAATCCGACGTTGATCCAAGCTTACCAAAGTGTCCACAGACATTATACATATAAATTGGCTTTTGGTAGGAAAGCCAACTCAAATAATATGCCGTGCAAGATATTCCAAACAAAAAATTTTCTTGTATCATCAAATTAAGTAAGTTGTGCGCTTGGCTACTTTATTTTCAGAGCAGGTGACATGGTTTTACTTAATGATAACAATCTGGTGCACTAAATAAAATTATAATAAATAATTACTTTCATTAATATTGATAGCTTCATTTTGATAGTATATTAGCGATAATATACCGAAGCGATCGGTTTATCTTTACTGATTTTTATGGAGGTTTTATCCGAGGATTTATTCCGCAGACGAATCATAAATTACGGGTATAAAGAGGAAGACCCTTGATTAGTAATAGACTGCTGTTGTGTCCAACAGTAATTGTTGTTATCAATATAGTAGTTCAAGCAATCGCCCCCAGAATGCATTTCACTGGGATAATCTGATGAAATGGAACCCAAGTAGGAAGCTGACACATTTGTTCCCGCTTTCGACGACCAAAATCCTGATGATGGCGTTGAGCATGTTAGCGCATTACTGCTATTGGAAATGATGCCGTTACTACTTGCACTTCCTGAAGTTGTTGCACCACCTCCAATAAAATTGTTGGAGTAGGGCATGGGTTGAATATGCCATGGTGGTCCAGCAGATATTGACTGCAACGCTGCATCAGCAGTGATCAAACTGTCACCATTTCCACCTGCATATTCAGGATAACTACTGGTACCCCCAGAGGTGATTCCATAGTAGGGAAAGTGACTTTGACCGCTGGAAGTTGCTGCGGAAGTAATACTATTTGATTGTTGAGAAACTTGGTCATAATAATCCAAATGGAAGATATCAGACGGTTTAAAGAAGCCTTCTGAAGTGGATGAGGAAGAAGGGTAACTAGAGCATCCAGTTGAAGATGGTAACTTACTAGGGAAAGAAGATGGAGCTGTTGGATCGGGATATTGGGGAAACTCGAGAACTCTCCCGGTGGAAAGGGGTTGATGCTGGAAGCTGCTCGGTTGATGATGATGATTATGAGAATGTGCCGTGGAAAGGTGATGGTGGTGGTGATGATGATGATGAGTTAAAGGTGGTGGGGTGATTGTAATCGATGAAGATGTAACGGCCCAAGAGCCAGAGGCTGCTGCAGCAGCAGCAGCCACCACTGGATCTTGAGTTAATGACCATGGTGTAGTTGTCCCACCTGTCCCTAGTTTATTAATAGTAGTTTCCAAAGGACAGATGCAATTGAGCTGATTACAGCGGTAACAAGATTTTGGAAGGAGATGTTCATTTTGGTTAATGCTAGAGCAGGTGGGAATTATTTTCTCTCCCTGTGACTTGCGCTTTCGCCGAGCTTTGTATCCTTGCTTAACTTGACTCTGAAAACGAATTAACCCCAAAATACATATGTATTTTTTAAATTTGATGATTAAAGATCGGCTAAATTGCTAAAAGATGTCAGACGTTATACCTGTAGTATTGCCTTTTTCGGGATACGGATTTTCTTAGGTAGCCCCGTATGAGATGAAATGATCTTTTTCCTCACTTCCACAGACTTTTTCGTTTCAGGCTGGGGGTGATCGTGAACACCTTTCGCCTGTAATATGGAAGTTATGATTTTGACCTCTTAAATCTGCTTTTGTACATTTAAAAAATTACATGTGGAATACACATGTACTTTCTTTTGAATTCTCACCTGAAAAAATATCCCTGATTGTGTATGTCTCTGTTGCTTGAGATAAGATTCGTGCCTGGAGATGGGAAGATGAAGAAGAATGGGTAATTGCAGACACAGTCATTGTTGGAGCCAATGCGGTTGGAGCCTGGATCCCTTTCATGATCTTTTGTTATATTATGTTTTACGACGACATTTTTGGATTAACGCAGTCACTCTAGACTTGTGATTCCTCCGTTTTCTTTTCAATGACAGGACGGTCACAAACTGAAACATAATAGGACTTTATGAAAAACGTGTTTAAGAAATCCCTAAACAACTAGCATACAAAACTTCCGCTTTTAAAGCCTTCTTCATATAAGCTACTGTTCAGAATTTCTCCCTTACCAGACACGACTAACACAGTCCACCAAAGACACCCATTGTTAAATTAGTTTCCATTCATTAGAACAAATAACACAGCTGGTAAGTTGGGTGCTGGCGTGACAGCTTTATTTAATTAATTCCAGTACTGCTAAACAACGACCACAATACAGTTCATAACCATATTAGGAATTTTTCTTTTTTCAAATGAATTGGTACACATTCCCACCGTTCCACAGCCGTATTTCTTTATTTCACATGATCAAAATAGAAAAGATTGATTAAATGTATTAATTCTTCTCACAATTTGTTTAAAAATTCCAATAACACATAATGTTATGAAACTGTAGATTCATAAGCTATTGGAACCTCAAGTAATATAAAATTTTCATTTTTTTCATTTAATTGACGCGTTTACATGCGGGATTCAATTTTAAAATTTACGTATAAAATATTTCAAATTTTATTGGAAACTACACAGCAACAATTCTAATTTTGACGCCATCAAAATGTATAAATTACTTACTATAAACTCGATAAGGAGGCGGTCGTTCTAAGAAAGATAGGTCAAAATGTATGTGTGAAAAGTTACTGCAGAGAATTCTACTATAATCACTAGTAACTGGATTTTGTTTATTGTTGCGAATGAGCTTTAAATAGGATGTATTAAATCACTGAAAATATCAAGATTTTATCACTGAAATCGCCTATATGCTCTTTGCTATCCACCAAACCACACCACAAATTAATAATTAGTGTCACTTTCTAGAGGAGCAGAGCAGTGTGTGAACGAATACTACTAATAATAAAACAATTACGATTCTCTGAGGGCATTCTTAAACTAACTGGAAGTGACTTAGCTCGGAGAAACGGTTTTCATTAAAAAGAGTTCCTACCACAGGGATGATGCCACCTCTCCGTATAAGCATGGATGTTTCTGGATCTGGCACGCTTGCGAAGCAGTAGTGGAAAAGCAACCACTTGTCCCTTAGTTATTTATCTCCATTACTCGGTCTCTTCTGGAGCTTCCAACCTGTAAAGCATCCCTCTCTCTCTGCGAGAACCGATTGCTTGAGGAAAGTCGGCTGCCCGTCCTCTTCTGCGCTGATTTCATTACATTGAAGCCCTCCTCGTGAATTAGTGGTGGGAGTATCGTCTCATATCAACAAGATATCATGTGCAGACGGTTGGTTCAACCCTACAACCGGGTAGGATACTTAAAATGAGACAAAACACTTCATCTTCAAAAATACACACTACTCGACTTATTAAAAGGACAACTTCAGTGTACATGTATTCAAGTGAAACAAAAGAAGGACATTACAAGATTACGATGAAATCGTTTATGATTGTAGTCAATGTAGTGAATATCGTATTCCTCCTATTCTTCTCAGTAGCCCAAAGAAGATAGCTTTTATTTTGTAAAGTAGATTCTGACAGGCTTCTGAGCATTTTTATTATAAATACATGTTGTTGGTATCTTCATTGTTGTATGAGAATTTAACATGATCTGTTGTACGAGTCCCATGAAATCCTCCGTATTCCTTTCACCGTTTACATCACACATGAAAATAGGAACCCGTTAGATTCACTTGTAATCTGCACTTTGAAATGTTTTCATGTAAATTTGATCACAACATTGGAAAGCGGATAGTAGAGTTGTAAATGATTTCAAACTGGACCACACAGTGGTATAAAAAAATCTGGATGAAAGTATTAAGAATATAAGCAAGATAATTCAATCTTTCTGAAAATATTGACATGAAAATTGATGTCAAAAAAGCATCCTTCGCTCCATTTTTTCTACCATATCTACTCGCCCATGAGAAGATGCAGACAAGAAAAAAGTATCACGTATTTACGATCCATAACCCATTATCGCAATTAACAATCGAAGTGAAATAAGGTTGATTCCACTTTATACGACCGCTGTATACCGTGGAGTGGTATCTAAAATGTAGATAGATACGTAGTATATCCTTACTCTGACGGATTCATTTTCTATACAAGCTAATTATTAGGTATCAAGCAGATCAAGCTTCAAAGAGTTATTAGATTATCATTGTTGTTATTAATATTATAAATTAATATCAAAATCCAGCCCTCTCCCAGTTCACGTAAATAATGAACACAATTTTATTATGCATGCAAAAGATACGCTTTTGGATTCGTTCCCAACCAATCTATCTAAACAGTCAACTCATAACTTTTATAAATATGCATGCTTTTATATTGGTGGAAGTGGTGATGAAGAGAGAAGAGCTGTAATATTTTTTCAACGAGAGTACTTGTCTTGTCACGCTTTCGTTTTTGATATCATAATTCATAAAAGTCTCAAACAATAATTTTGAATTACAACTCCTCTGTAATATTCACATTTTCATCTGCTTACCACATACAGCAATTGGTGCAGCCGTAAAAAGATGAAATTGCTTCGAGCTGCATCTGCACACAGCACCGGTAAAACATAGCGTAAGACAAGATTTATGTCAAACATGGCTGTGTGTGTGGCTGCTGTATTACTGAATCTCATTCAAGTCTGGATTCTGGCAACTGCAACCAACCTGTCCAGTAGCCGTGCACAGCAGCAGGGGATGATAATCAACTTTTTCATATTCATTCGAAAGGTAGGAGAAATTACGTGAATTACCTATGCAAGAAGGAGCTATATAGCTGTCACATAAAGAAACGATCTGAGAAAAATGCAGCCTATGGCTTTCTCTCTTCTTCCTCGACATTGCACCGTTGCGTCGTCAGTAGCAGAAACAGAAGCAAGCAGTGGCCAAAAAACGTAACGCAACGTTAACCATCGTCAACGGTAATAAAAACAAGGGATTAATGCATCAACATTCTATACAATATTATTAATCAATAATATGGCAAGGTGTTAAAGGCCGTGTATTATACTAATTACAGGGTTGTGCTACTCAACGTCAGGTGAAGCCACAGCCAAGCCTCGAGGTAGCTTCGAGCACACAGGGAGGTAGAGGCATTGTGAGCAACACTAACTCTATAAACCACAAAATAAGCCTTTTCCATTTGATCTCCATGTACAGCTTACGGTTGTTTTGTGTGTAAAACTGTGGGGGTTCCTAATTTTGTTATTTTATTTCGTGTGCCTTTTTGTCTCAAAAGAGAAATATTGTTTTACGCTGCTCTCGAACCTGGAATGCAAAATGAACCAGGGAAACTTTTTATCGTTTTCATAGAATATTTTTTCAAAGGGACGAACACACCTGCGTTTTTGCTCTGCGAGAGAAATTCTTCGGCAAAATAGGGTCTTGTAGGGTGTACCATGGGTAGAGAAATAATCATATTTCATTTAATTGGCAACATATTGCCTCATCCTGTTGCTTTATGGATGTTTCATGTTGGTGGATTGAACATGTGTAAAGTTTGCTCAAACTTGTTGAATTGAATAGCATCACGTAAAACAAATTGCCAACAATGAAAGGAACATCCCTTGAGAGCAAAATATGGAAGCAAGTTTGCTTACAATAAATAGATTATGAAAGGGTTGTTATAATACAAATTATATTTGTATGCCGATACAGAGAGAGGGAGAAGAACAAGATGGGACGATAGGAGTCAAGTCGTGCTCATTGCTGCAATATCATATTTCATGTATACTTTTCATCCACCTTGACAAAAAATAATTACTCATGAGCTGCACACTATCATTATTCCACTACCAAACCAGTAGCGCCAATTAAAGCACATCATTCTCTTACTCCAAACAAAATTAAGGGTAGGTCGCCACAAAAGACAGTTATGAGCAGAGAGTTGTGAAGGGAGTAATTAATTGAAGTAGATTAGATAGGACGACTTTATGGACATCTCAACTCAACCCAATAGTTGATTTGAAAAACATAAAAATATCAGATTTTATTATAACGCATTTATATCATCGTAATGGAGCTGTGCTATGTGCAAACAGGTTTAAACTGAATTGACTAAGCGTTTTATAGTCATGAGTTTGGAGAACGATCAAAAATCCCATAAGAATCTCGACGGTATTCACAAGAATTTATGTTTAGTAAGANGGTTTAAACTGAATTGACTAAGCGTTTTATAGTCATGAGTTTGGAGAACGATCACAAATCCCATAAGAATCTCGACGGTATTCACAAGAATTTATGTTTAGTAAGAATCCCATGTATTTGCAGCCTTTGGCTGAATATTGTTAACGAGAAAGGATTTGAAAACGAGCTTCTGCTTCAAATGAGCAAATCAAGAGAGTTTTTCTCATGAACATATGGTTTTCCACACATAACAGCTCGCTGACGGAGAGAAAGCAGAAGAAAAAAATATCTCGGGAAAGTTAGTGAGAATTTCAGTGAAGAAATCCTCTTGTTGAGTAGAGAGGATCAAAGGAAAAGTAAACTGATGTTTAAATATTTTAGTGTCACACAGAAGCAATTATCCAATTTTCTGGTTAGTTGAATGTGAATTGGAACACAACAAGGGAGAAGAGCTTCATCATCATCAGAAACTTGGAGCCAAAGAGCTTGAAAAAAGATTAGGGATGTATGCGTATATACCAAGCATTCATTCACGAGCAACACAATTTTCATCGGAGCCAAGTGAGCAAAGGGAGTAAAAGCAAGCAAAAGTAAATTTACCATGCTCCGCGTCGTCCTTGGTCTGTTGTCTATAGGAAAATGAAACTAGTGAAAAGTACACATCAAGAGGAAAAGGGTTGAAGTTGAGGAACAAGTGTACAAAAAGGATCTTGTGAAATTATCAAAGGACTCTCGATTTCATGGTCTCTCAGATGTCATCATCATCGTCGCTTTCGTAGAAGCATCCTTATGAAAGGGTATTCATTCAATGTTTTAGCTCGGTTGTTTCCTCTCATCCGTAGTATTGTGCTTTGCTTTGGATGCTTTAGCAAGTTGGTACATTACTCTGACGTTTTGTTGAAAGGGTCTCCTGGATCTGAATTGGATGAAAAGAGGAGCCTTATCTGATTCTGGTACATTTCATCGTTTATATTATTATGGGTGTATTATGTCATTGTGTAAATGCTTCACTTTAAAAGACATCGGACACCCGACGATGAGAAAAACTTTTAAATGAGTTCAGTCCTCTGGTCGTTGTGTACCTTTGGATGATGATGTCTGTTTTAGACAAATGCGATATGATACAGTGATGTATATTCCAAGCCCAACAAAGTTTCTCCATTCCGGGAGTCTGGAGTAAACTGAGATTGATAGAGATGCTAGTTGAAGATTTGCTGTGTTGTGAGAACGATATGCAATACGCTTTCGTTCCTACTCTCTCAAACTTCACTGGTTTGTTTAATGAGCATTTAACAGTCTGATGAAAACAGCTTTGTTGATGCTCTTTCACTCAAACTCCTTTCTTCTCTACGTTTATCTATAACGAGTTTGGGCTTGCAACGGAGAAAAAACTTTGCCAAGTATATACTGGAAAGTTGAAACTTCTATCAATGATATACATCATATAGTAGTATGTGACACATAGGCTCACTAAAATGGCACATATGAAAACAGATGTATAGAGTATTTGGTTTTGAGGTATGTACGTGAGATTTTTTTTCTTTCGAAATTACTGTGAGAGTTTTGCATGTGAATCAAACAAATTTCATGGTTGAACAAAGTAATGCCGTAGAAGTAATCATGTAATGTCAGAAGCACTTACATGAAAAGCCGAAACTCAAGGCTTCGTTTAGATAAGCTGCTGTAGATTTTAACGTTCCAAGTAAACAGTAAATTTCCGTCCCTGATGTATTGTTTAAATGAAAGTATGAATCACAACTTAGAAGGACTTTATCTGTTTAGATGTTTCTATACATGTTATATATAGGTATTGTCAGTCATTCATGAAGTTTTATTCCACAATATTACAGGGTTCACGTTTTCGTTATTGTACAAAAAATACACAATTCAAGTTTACAAAATATCGATGAACTATTTAATACATATCCATTGGCATTTTTACAGCGGCATACTCTTAACACACACCAAGTTGCATTATGTTCAAGATTTGGCTCATGAGATTAGGAAATCCACAGAATCATCACCGGTTTCAACTTTTACCCTACAAAACAAGCTGTCTAAAACTTGCATTCATATTATCTACCTTTAATCATACAATAAATCATTCACCTCTCCATTTGATTCACAGCATTCATCCTACTTTTGCAGCCTTAAAATATCATTTTGTTCATAGAACTTGTTACATAATATACACGTAACGATACACCTCATAGTTGCTTTTTCCTGACAAGACGCCTCAGATTACCCCAAGCGTAAAACTGAAGTTAAAAATATTTTAGGTTTAGTTTAGGTAACAAATAATACGATGTGTTACGCACATTTGTGCCCAACAAATGAGAATTTTGTGATTAGTAGAAATACCCCTTTCCAATTGCAAACTCAACTATAGCTATTAAATATTGAACTTCGAACTACGATGCATTGGACAATGCTTCAATTGTCTTCAGTACCCATTCAGTGCTACTTGATATTGAAGAAACTTTAAACTTTTCTATTCCACATTTTGGACGTGAAGAGACTGTAGCTATTCCTGCCAGAGCCCATTCCTTTGTTTCATCGTTTTGGCAGAATATTGGTCCACCAGGGAAAACCTTAACTTCCTTTAAGCAGTCCCGTCCAGGTGGATCATTTTCAAAACATAGGGGTGATATTCGAGACTCATTCTGGTTCGCGTTCGGTGGGAATGTGTGACATGAGTCTGGACTCAGTTGGTGCATTGCCGTCTCCACAAGTTCGTCTTAAACAAGGAAAAGGTTTTTAATTAATCACAGTTTGCGTTTGTTACGAGATGAAATGAGTTGACAACACATACCTGCTTTACTCCATCCTAATCTCACACATTTTGCATTAGCTTTGTCCCATGATGGAATACTGACTCCGGTTCTACCATCAGCAATATCGTCTGGTAAGCAAACGTGCCTGGCGAAGTCCGAGAAAATCACTGGGGACGCCATTTTGATAAGCACAAGATTATCTCCAAGAGGTGACTTCACCATTCCAACTACTCTTCTTTCCTGCTGCCACGGAGAAGTCGTGGACATGCGAACACGACCAAAGTGTACGGTCCAACGTGCCTTTTGCGTTCCTGTGAAACACTGGTCGGAGGTTAGAAGCCATTGGGAGGTGACTAAAGTGGCGTCACAGACGTGCTGCCCGTCCTTTAGAAGCCCTGCATGCCACGGCCACTAGGAATTAACAAAGATATTAGTTATTCAAAGTTAAAGGTGCTTAATTAAATTAAGTTATTGTAGATATACGTCTCCATGATAGGCCCAGCCCTTGCTAACACGCTGATGAGACGGTCTTTGTCCACATTCTGCAAAACCGAACCAAATATTTAATTCCTTCGTTTCGAAATTTCTCATTTAGCTAACTCTGCATCAGTAAAATTACTCACCCAAATGGTTGCATCCAACATAAAGGACCTTCCGGGAGGAGCAAGTCCCTGCACTAAAGGTTACCTCAGATGATGAGCCAGGTTCTTGTATTCGAACATAATTCCCATCATTTCCCTTCTCTGATGAGTCAGGTGCGGCTTCAGTATCCGGTTGAATGCGCACGAAAGCGACTTTGCGGAATCCTAAAAGCTCACAAGCAGATGAACCTATGTTGTCGAGTAAAAGTTGGGACTCTGGCTCCCATAACGAATTACTTGATGATTCATTTCTTTCCACACATAGTTTTCCCAGACGTCCCTGAAATTTATTTATAGCATTGAAACTTCAATCAACTATCACTCACTACTCGTTGTATAGTGTTCATGGCTATAATGAACTTTAAGGGAAATCGTGTAATTCGTAGTTAGTATGTTTACTTTATGGATGTGTTTGATAATGTATGTCTGTGGTATTTAGTGTCGATTTTTTTGGGCAAGCAAGTAAACGATTCGACACACTACAATGCTCATTACCTGGTCATGCACGAAAAGATATCCTTCATTGAAGTATTGGTGAACGTAACCGGCAGCTTCTTGACTTGGAGCAAGGGTTACTTAATTAGATGAATAAATTACATATATTAAGCACAATACATAACACAGCTTTAAAATAACATTTATAATAAGTGGAAAATTGTGATTGTAGTAAAAAAAAGTGAAATACAGATGTAAGCTTTCACATTATGAAACTCATGTTAGATCAGGAGTTGATACTTATTTACTTACAGCACGCTTTTTCATCGGATCCATTAGGACAGTCAACGACCCCATCACCTTAACACAAACAGGCAAAGAAGACGACATTTTAAGATTCATTACCAGAAATGATATAAACAGTAAATCTTTCCATAAAGTGTTGTATAATTAGTCATACATTTCTTCTCAGGAGGGATGCACTCTCGACCCGCCCCACAATGAAAGTTTCCAGGTGGGCACTAAACCAAAGCAAGTGAACATTTTAAAAAATTAATTCTGACAACAGTAATCAGAAGTTTAGATTATAAAAAGGACTATAAATATAAATCGTACGTAAGGACAGTGTAACTCATCCGAAAAATCAATGCAATCCATAACTCCATCACAGATCCTTCTTTTTTGTCCAGTGTTATAAAGTTCTGCTACACATCCTGGCTTAGTTATGCAAGTATTCGGACCTTTCCACTCTCCACCACAAGTTATCTTTTCCTTAATATTTTTACTCAGTTTGTGGCCACAGTTGGTCATAAATTCTTCACAGTAATCTCTGCAAAGTTGCATAGGTCTTCCATCATGGTCGATTAGTTCATCCTTCTTACAAGCGATGCCCCAAGAGCAAAGGAAATGAGCTGCGAACGGGTAGCATTGCGAGTCAACCACGGTGGCAAGCTGTAATAGTGTCAACTCATCCATGACATTTTGTTTTGATGCCCCAGTTATATTTACGCAGAAGTCAACGTTCATTGGAACACACTGGTCCTCATGGGATGATGATGATACGGTTTTAGTGGTGATAATTTTGGTATGACTATTATTCTCACTACTACTGTCAGCAAGGTCTTCATTGTTCCTGTTATTGTCATAGTCATTATTGTTATTATTTTTGGTTCGGGGTGATAAGGAAGACGTAGGAGAGTGAGACGACGATGGTGGAGAGGAGGATGAAGTTGCTCTTTGTGTCGGCGCATTACTTCCGCGATTGTTTCTTTCTTCGCCGTGTCTTTTTTCTCCAGCATTGTCATGCTTCGCCCCACGACGTGTTGTTGTGGTGGAAATTGAGGAGGAAGAAGAAATGCTTGTTGACCTCGAAGTGCTTGATTCGATCCGATCGCTCGTTTCTTCATAAGAAGAAGTTTCGCTTTCATCCATGCCTCCAATCACGACGTAATTTCGCTCTGTTGACGGTAGATACAGGAAGGCTATGCTACGCTCTGAAAAGGAAAATGCTTGCATGGTAAATCAACAGAACCTTACGGCAGAGACGGGTTTATGGATTATGGTATGGTGCATAGTAAAAACTAGCGTCAATTTTTTGCAAACCTTGAATTTCCAAGGAGTCTTGATCGATTACGATACTGCCATTCAGAATACCATTTGTATTTCTCAATGTATCCGCCAGTATTATAAAGAGATCTCCTGCGTCCACCCTTATGCGATGCGTATCAACGTGAACGTTGAAGAACACGCTTAATAGTCCATTAATAACTCTGTAAATATATTTTAAAGGCCAATATAAAGTCATATGTATCAGAATTTCATGATTTTTTTTTCGCTCAATGTATGTATACGTTGATTACGCTTACCCATCGAAGGCCAAAATTTCAGATCCTAAAAATGCATTTTTTACTAAACTTTGCGAATATAACGAGTCAATTAGCCCTTTGTACTTCACAGATCTTTCCTTGAATTCGTGCGACTCGGAATTTGATAAGCTGGAAATGTACGTATCGCCACTTTTCACAGTAAATGATCCCCTGTAGAGCTGTTCCATGGGTGGCGTCAGACTCAGGAATTGATCTGAAATAAAATTATATTTACAATTAGTTGTCGCTCTTCAGTCACAACTTTATAATTATTACAATTTGAAAGTTAACTACTTACATCCAAAATAAATGCCGGCTGCAGCTCCAAGACCAACGAACACAACTGCTATACAAACACAGGCACACCATTTTCGATGAAATCGGTACTTGCCCGATACCTGGATATCTGAATCTGTAGATGAACTTGTGGAACTCGACGATGATATTGGGGGAAATATTCTGCTAAGATGTGGAAATCCAGCTCCGCCATACTGTAATCATTAAAGCAAAGCATACATGAATTAAATTTTAATTAGAATATCATGACATCGAAAAATTTTATTCATCGTAATGCACTACTTGGTAAAAATGCACACACGTCTGCCAAAAGAGCTGTAGGGAAAATTCCTTTCGAATAAACCCAAACATGTACTACATTTCACCTGAAGGTGAATGTAACTCCCGTTATTTCAGATTCTAAGAGAAATTACGCCAGTCATAATGAACAACCTCGTCAGTTTCAATTTTATGTAATGAATATAATCCAGCTGCCAAGTTTTTACTTAATTCACCTTGTGCCCTATATTATAGGTTCAATCATTCTTTGCTATACTATTATACTGTTGAACTACATTTTTTCATTTTGTGATTAAGCCTCCCTCAAAAAAGTGTTAAAAGTCGTTTCATTATCTATGTTAAACAAACACATGCGCTGTAGTTGGTCGTAAAAATACATGCTGTCTATTCAGTATTCTACAATAAAATGATCAAAGCGTACACATTAATGAAAAGAAACAAATAATATGTATTCGTGTAATTCACCAGGTCTAAGTTTGAACTTCACACTCAAGTAATTTCTAATCCCGATTCAATTTCATTTAATCTCACTAGAAGGGAAGCTTTACAAAAAAAAGTGAACCATGCCATGGAACGATAACTTTAGACGATGGTCGGATGGATGAACAAAGTTTCCCGTGTATTCTTCATTTAAACCTGTTTTAAGAGAATATTTATAGACATGATAAAGCCATGCGCTATTTTGTAAAGTAAGAGATACTATCAAGTATTAAACGAATAAAAAATTTACCCAAGATATTCACATTAAGTTCAGGGGTATATTTACTTAAAAAATTACAGGTAGAAGTGTAAATATTACAAATGGTTTATTTTATTTTTAAACTCTTCTCAGCTACAAACATATATCCAGAAACGACCTTGTCGTTCAGTTTTGACGAATATACAATTAGCTATGTAGCTATTTTGCGCCAGACATCAAATTACTTTGGGCGTACATCAAATTAATTTTACACAGGATGCGCGAAAATTGATTGATATTTATCTGGTAATTTGCACGTATGTTTTTGCATGCTTCGTTATCAGTTATTATCAAAGCAAGCAGCATCAGTATAATTGAAGCTTCTTCATTTTAGTAACTATAATTGCTCATTTACGTTTACGTTGTTCTCACACGTTCTTCTTGATGTGATGAAGATGAGTCGCTATTGCAAATGGCGATAAGCGCAATTTTTCAGAGAAGAGAAACCGATCAAAAAAGATTCGCAAAAACTTCCCATCTTTCATCAGATCATCAACCATATCTTTCATTTAATCTTCCACTTTGTTTCAACAGGCCAACAATCATCGTACCATCACAAAAGACATCAATTCCATTGTTAACTGTGTAGATTTTTAACCAAAAAATAAACTTTTTTGCTTGCTCATCCGGGCAAAGTTTAATACAATACAGGAAATGAAAAGACCTTTGTTTCTTTCAGCACTCAAAAAAGAATCGTGCCATTTGCGTTGGGAGATGTCACGTGAGTTCGAATGCAAACTACTAAAATCATTCCCCTTCCCTTACTTAAATTCTATGTAAATAAATGTTCCGCAAAAAGCATAAAACAATGCATTGTACACTTACTAAAAAGCGTAGTAGCCTGATTAAGCTGATTTTTCCATTCATCCACTAATCACAATACTTGCCAAATATAGCAGAGAAAAGAAGAAGCTACAATTGCCAATCTCTATCAGTTAAGCCTTAAAAATATCCAAAGTCACCATTGAATCAGGAACTTACACATGTACATGTTGATAGTGATGATAAAAAAAGTCATTCAAAAACGGCAACAATACATACGTTCCTTCAAGTAGTTGGTTAGTAAGTTGTCACTTGTGATTTGAAAGTGGTAATGATTATAGAAGGAGTATTTAGGCATCGAAATCAGTGAAAGCTGTCTCTCCATTATTGAAAATCAGAACAAAGAACTCATTTGAGTGAGCAAAAGAGAGAAAAAATCCTCATCCCTGGGGTAGTCACGTAACGTCAACTTTTAGTCCAGTCAATAGAGCGTGAAAGTGTATTAGGCCAATGCATTGTTAACTATTGTCCTTCTATGAACAAGTTAAACTAGCCGAATCCTTCTAGTTTAAGCAGCGGACAAAAAGCTTTTCCTCTTTTAACTTAGCGGTAGTTTTCCAACGTGTGGGTTTAGTCGAAGAAAATTCTTTAGAGATTTTACTGATAAAATGTTAAAGACGATGAGGAATGTTCACTTACAGAACAGACAAATATTTACTCGTACGTGCATGAGCACTATATTGTGGGTAAAAATAGCTACTTGCTTCTATAAAATTACTGACGATGAAAAAAACTGAAGCATACATGTAGATCAGTGGTATCAAAAACAAAAAGAAATTTATTGCTTTTCACTGCATAGCGTATTGCATAGTTAATGTAATTGTCATATAACACAATGAGAGAGTTGTTATTATTATAATGTTTCAGATGATGCCGAAGCCAGTTATCTTTTGACACTTCCGCAAAGATTTATGAGTAGTTACCTATATTTCTTTCATTATAGAACTGCTCTGGTTTGCAAATTGTTTAAATGCTAGACATAAAATTAAGGAAACATAATCGACCCATGTGATGACCGTGTGTCGCTTGATGTATTTGGGAGCCACAAAAGCTTGACACCATCACCACGAGTAGTAGCATCTCTTCACAGCAAGTTGACAGATTGTCGATTGTAATGAAAAGAAAACCTCGAGACCCTAAAACCAACCTTATCAGAACAAAGTAGTAAGTGGTACAAGTGTTAGGTATTTGTATTATCTGAAAAGGCAATTCGATAGTACATATATTGGAGTGGGGTTATATTGCTTTGATGGCATATAAAAGAACCTATTCATAATGACTGATAAAAGTTTTTTTAGACACAGTCGTACATGATTAATAATTTCTACATCTCTTTCTTGCAATTTTCACTTTCACGACAAGTCAAAATCGGCAGTGGGTATGAGAATGACTTGCAAATATTTTGTATGCACTGCGGGCGAACTAGGCATACGAACAATTTAACAGCCAACAAAGTCACCCACAATATTAATTTGTTTTCAGACAATTACATACTCAAATACATCATCTAACAATAAATTATATGTATGACTGTTTTTCATGAACACTATTATTACGCACTCATTCATATTATGAGAGTTGCGCAACAAAAATCAAATCGTAATATTTTATACACTGTTTTGTTGTTGGTTATCTGAAAGGTTTCAAAGGAGAGTGCTTGCATGGTTGCTTCTGTCGTTTCAAGAACTTACTACATGACAGATTTGAATTTTGAAAGATTACAGTGCAACGTGAGCTATAATGATGATGATGATGAATACGTGTTTGAAAATGTGAATGTTGTTAAAATTCACTTTATTCTTTTGCTGACAACAATAGTTTCTTTAAGACCGAACTTGAGATACAAAACAGTATGCTTCGCATGAAGATGATGAAATTTTAAACATTCTATATGCTTTTTAAGTCCATGATATGATTTTTGTCATTCATAATTTGCATTTCTATATGAACGACGCTATAAAAATACTTTACGATGCGAGTTCTTCGCAGTGACAATTTTTGCGCAGACAATCAGGCCAAGTAAATCACAAATCGTTACTTCAATCTTTGATTACTTTTTCACCGGATCGCTCCTTAAACGACATTTCATAGCTTTTAAAAAGGCAGGTATGAGAAATTATGTTGAGCATATTGAGCATAAGGTATTAAAAGTGTATATTTAAGGTCTCAGGAAGTTTTGAGTTTTCCTGTAATAAATGATGCGTATCTTGACTTTGTACTAAGCATTTCATTGTCAGCGTTTATTGCGTGAAAGAGTCAGAAAGCAACTTCGATTTAGCCAAAGCCATGATAGGTTTGGCTAATCAAGTCATTAATCTGTTATTCCTGTTCCTAAATGTATGCCTGTGATATGACGAAACAATCGTTTTAAAAAAATATTCAGTTACTTCCTGTCATCATGAACAGACTCAATGTTTTGGTTAATGTAATATTATGGGCGTTGCACATGTTGTGGTAGGTATTGCGAAGTAAACCATCCTACATCCAGTCTGCATATAACTTTACATATATAAACTTTTATTTTTATAGGGAGGGAGGTCCACTCATATTCAAATCTTTGAAATCAAACTGTAAAATATACTTTCACTATTTGCTCTGTATTACAATGGTACCATATTTGGTCATGTTAAATAATACAAACAATGAGAAGACAATTTCATTCATATTCAAATCTTTGAAATCAAACTGTAAAATATACTTTCACTATTTGCTCTGTATTACAATGGTACCATATTTGGTCATGTTAAATAATACAAACAATGAGAAGACAATTAGGATAATCAGATACTGCTGCCGGTAACATAGAAGGGCTATTATGAATTCCTCAATGTACAAATACCCCACATTACTGAGGATCAAGTTATCGAATGATCTTTATCAATTTAAACGGAGTAGGACAGGAGGAAGATGAAGCATGTATTCACACGATTTTATGGTTGTTTTCGCAATCTCATACTACAATCCTTCGATGTCAACCTCATCAACCGTCATGGAATTGCATGATCATCGTTAAGTATTTTTACATGTGTTTTCACATACGATAATTTTGTTTTTGCATAGTGTGTGAACTAGCATGCAAACTTTTTTACAGCTAATGTAGCATTTAGTTGTTGATTTGCTCCGCTAATTTGGTTATAAACACTTTAGTTTTCATTTTTTGGCAGTTTCGAAAGTGTAAGTGGTAATTACGCTAATTTAAGACATGACTTTTGTGACCTGAAAAAAATTCGAATTTACACATGAGTATTTCTACGCAATTGTATATGTTTGTAGGTATATTTATTTATAGGTTTGTTTGCACACGCTTTGAAAAATCCACGATGCGAGTAAATGGCCTGGATATCTTATAGACCTTGTTATTGTTAGCCGGTTGATACTCTGTTGCACCTTTGGTCTGGCTTTTAACATTGACATTGTTTAATTCCTTGCCATGAAATTCGGAATGTTTGTTTTTTCGAAATTGATGTTTATCATGCTTCTTTTTATTGTTTCACTAGTAAATCCTAAGAACAAACCATGCAATCACAAAATGTACGAGCATGACAAATTCTACTCAAAATAGCAAAACTTATGCTGATTTGTAAAATTCAACGCTAAATATGCTTGATTTTTTGTAAACTTTGTAAGTATAGCTATATTCTTATTTTCCGCTTTGTTTGCAGCAGTTCTATTGAAAACGTAGCCAGTGAGATAGGGAATTTAGCATGGTAAAATTGTTAAAATTTTGTGACAGTCAATGACATCGCGTTGTCCACTTCAAAGGAATAATTTTGTGGAACGTTGTATATAGCACCTGTAATGCCTGTAAATAATGTAAACTCACTGTTCATTTAATAAAAACATACATTTACCATGAATGATGCCATTATGGCGATGTGCTCAGCTAGATTTCAAGCTCACTTTTTACATCGAGACTAATCCCTTTTGTCATTTGTGGCTTAACATTCATATAATATATGAGCATATTTTCTTATTGCCATTATTTTTTAGGTTTTCTTAAATTCAGGACTCATCGGCTGTGACAAACATACCTCATGTCATGTGCTACTAAAAGTACATACAAGCTTTTTCAAATTTATGCTAAGCGATGATGGATATGCACATAAGGCATGCGATTTACTCATGCTGGTTGGTATATGATGCAGGGCTTAATCGTATTTTTTTGCTAAAGCCCACTCATGAACGATCGACCACAGGCTCAGCAAGAAGAGCTTAACATAATTCAGTGAATTAATACCGCCATTAGTGTTTTGGCGAATCTCATCTTTCCATGTAGTTCAGCTCTATAATTTGCATGTTTGCCTTTTGCATCATTTAGTTTTCTGAAAATGATGATATTATCTTAGGTAGTATAATAATTTGAAGTTCAGTCATACATAGTCGAGCCTTTTGCAAATGCAAATTTTGATTCGAAAAAGAAGGCTCAGGCCCATGCAAACCAAAGAAATCCTTGGAGCATGCAAAAATATAAACTGGCCAAACCCAAAACTGGTGAATCTAATGTGTACGTGTTCACATCACTTGTGATTTTTTCCCCATTTTTTGTAATCATTTAAGAGCACACGCCTGTTCAAAACATGATATATACGTACGAATACAATAGGCATAATCCATGTACTTAAAGGGACAATACAATTTATAGATGTTTGAAACATTACTATAGTTTGCGTGTTTTATAATATTTCTTCCGCTGCTTTTGAAAAATAGGTTGTCACTTCTCAGTGAGCAACTTACAGCAAATTTAATTACCACTACTCAGCAGGATTCAAATTGAACGAGGAACTAGAATAGCAATTCAAATTCAAGTCATCGACAATCAACTCGAAATGCTTATGAAGTCATATTCATAGTATATGAGTAAATGAGTAGGCATACATATTTTTAATGTTATCTAAAGAATTCAGAGCTGAACAAATTGGTTAGTGCATAATACAGCGTGGAAAGCGAAATTAGTAATGTCATTCATACTACTATACTAACTAGTATTATTGTTTTTTAATTATAATAAAAATTAATAAACTTTTTTTTACAATGTTGGCAGCAAATTCATAAAACTAGTAAATATTTTGTATGTTGCAATTACTTCTTTTCCGATAAAATATCTGCAGCCAAACTACATAGTTCCTGCTTTCTGCATGCAGGTTCGGTCCACTAAATACATTTGAAGTTTTTATCATAATTGCAAAACTCCCAAAACGACTTCATAAATGTTTGGAACTTTGATTTCAGTGAAAAACTTAAAACACTATGATTAATCAATATGATTTAATTAAGGATGTCGCAACTATTTCGTGTAAAAAACTGGTATGGCATTGGTTTGCTTTAATTGTGAATGTTCTTTCATTGTCTACCCTGTATTTGAAATTTTACACCACCCATGTTGCGTAACAGTAGTAAATATCAGATCAAAACTATGAGCATTTTGTACAACCAAATCTTAATTAGGTTTGTCGCTATCATTCGTTTCATGTACCACAAAAGTGAAGTCAAAGAATGTTTGATGGTACAACCAGATGCAGATTGTGGTTATCTATTCTTTTAAAAACTCAGATTAAAAATATTCAATGCGTTTGCTTAAGAGTAGTTACACTTTCAAATCGAACTGGCTGAGCCCAATGTACACTGAATGCATTAATTCTATCACAATCCATCCAAGTCGCTTGATAACATTTCAACATAGTATAGTTATAAGCCCTGTTACCTTAACATAATACATTCTTCCCAAAAAAAATCTCACCAAATTCCTATGCTCATCGAATAAACGAATTAAAGTTCCACTTGTGCTTAATCATGTATTGTGCCACAATTGCTCTCTTTACAAAAAAATCTTACGACTTCTTCCCGTTTCTTTCATTAGAGGTTTGTCATCGACAATGGCAGGTAGTATGTATCAGTGCTAAACTACATAATATGATATTCTAGCAGAGGACTATACTGCTTATCCTGATTTTCCTCTGAAAATTCTATTGAATTTGTGGCATGCGTCAGCTTGCGGTTATATACCTAGCGCTAATGTTGCGTTACGTGTGCCGCCACTCATACAATTCGACTTATAGTTTTTGTAGCTACCTCGTCCTAAATAATGCCTCAAATTGTGAATACAGGTTAACGACTTATAGATAAGCTTGAAATTTGATACTTCTTCTTTTCTTCTTGTTGTTACGTTCATTTTTATTGCGTTTTTGTATCTGCCTATTATCATCGTCAAACTGCTTGCTGTCGTTCAAGTCTTTTGTATTCTGTTGCATCTACGATTGCACAAAATGCATTACATGCATTTTTTATAAGTTCGAGAAACGCTATTTGCACTCGAAGCCTTATATTTTAAATACTTTTTCATAAGAATAAAATTACTCGCTGCTAAAAACCCCACAGGCCCTTAACGAGTTAAAAGTGTCATCCGTATTGCCCTATCTTATTATTAAACAATGCCTTCCTCATTTCAACCCTTCATGTGCCTGCCGATTCTTTAGACTTTTCTGTTAAATTACACATGCACTTTTTAATACGATTAAACGTGATGATGACAAGAGCTCATTACTAGACTCATGAGAGGAACATTGTTATGAAGGCACCATTTCCTATTTCTCAAAATGCTGTAAGATCCTCTCACACGGCATTCGTGCTAGCACTATGTCCACTCTCGAAAGTTATGACCACATCCGTCGAGATCAAATCATATCGTTCTTGACTCTTGTAGACATTCCGACACCGCGCGAACTAAACAAATGTACATATATTTAGAAATGATGAATCCCAACTCATCACAACAATCTGAAGTTACAGCTTATATCTTTTGCGTGACTTTTCAAGTACGTGATGACTATAGAAAGTTAGTGCTATAATTTCTGCGCATTTTTAAGCAGGTATGAAATGATGATTATGTCTTTGCTTGTAACATGCCCATTAGCATTTTTATTTAAGACATAGTGACAGAGCAAGAATATTCGCATGCTGGCGATATAAATAAAAAATTATTTCAGGAGAAAGACTTTATACAGATATGTCATTTTCCGTTTTGGAATGTACGATGTATGTACATTCTAAAATCATTTTTACACTACGTGATTTTAAGTATTTACAACTTGTGCTATCTCCTACCAGCATGACAGTAGCTAGTATCGTTTAAGGACATAAGACGCAGTAGAACACGCATTCTAGAAGCGGGGACTGTTGAGGTAGACCTATTTCGAAGAATAATTGTGTGTCTCTCTATTTAAGGCAGACATACTTGTACATGAAAGCACAATCTAACCGAGTGTACCTATTATTATCCCTTTGCTATGTTGTACGTACATGACAGATCAGTAAAAGAAAAGATAAAAAGTTTAGAATGTAACATTTTGACTGCCTGCTATGCCTCTATCGCCTCTTCTACTTTGCCAATCTTACACGCATACGATTCCTGCTGAATCAGTTGACGATGATTTTGATGTGGGACAACAGATGTTACATTTAAATAAAGAGATATAAGAATGAAATCGTTTCATGCGTTAGCAATTTTAGAAATAAAAGAAGCATGTGGCACTGGCGGTAGCCAATTTTCTTTGGAAATTGGATGTTACGCCTGAAAGGTTGTTAATTTTAATTTCAGTTTCTTCGCCATTGCTGTTGTCAACATTGGTACAAGGAAAATCAGCATCAGCGATTTAAAGTTACATGAACTGCATGGAAAGCAACAGAGAATCGCGTTATCATTAGCTACGAATTCATCACGATCAGGAACACAGAACAAATTTGCTTGTTTCGAATTTCCTACAAAAAACTATGCAGAGTATTGACGTCGTATTTAATCTGATTAGTAATCAGTTCTTTGCCAGAGACGAGTACGTAACGTACAGATGTCGTAGTTATACAACATTATTCAAACAAATACAAAATTCTGGAACGACTACGGCTGTTATGAAATTCCGTATATAATTTCAAAGTCTGCTAACGATGATCAACGGCGAAGTATATTAATTAGGAGTGGAACGACGTCAGCATTAGCATCACGAATCATGCACGACCCCCTACACACGACATGCTACATTAAATAACAAAAACCCTAAAAATCTTATGGCATTGTAACTATTGTAAGCAATAATCACCAGGAACAGTAATGACAAAAAGAAGAAGAAAAAAGTAGATTTCTCTTATTTTGTTTCAATTGTTTTTGAGACTTGATGCAAATCATCTTTCGCACACGGTTGATGCTGATGAGGAAGGCACGAGCAGGAAGAAAATATAAAGATTCTAATAAAATAACAAGTACCTACGATTCTCTAATCTTTGACATTATCGATAATTGATGCAACCTAATGCACAAACTTATAAGAGCATCAAAAAGATTATGTGATTATGTGACAATTATGTGTGTGTGATACATGAATAGTCGTAATTTTTTTTATAAATCCACAAAATTCGACAAAATCTCCCTTCAAGAGATGTTTCCTCTTCCGTAAATTCTTTTACTAGGTACATTCGCACCATTTACGTGAACATTTCGCAAGTGATTTGACATTTAGCCGGAGTTATGTTACTTCACACCTTTCACTTACACATTATCTTTGATGTTAAGTTAAACTTTCTATGTCTTATGCGCAATTAGCAAGTACAGTTGTTTACTTACCCTTTCAAACGACGGTCCACCCGGATTTCCATGATGTTTTAAATGACAATTGTGCATAGAATGGTGATGATGTCTACCGTCCATTTTGAATTTCTAGTGTTCAACAGCACCTGGGTTCAGTCTTATTATAAACCGGGATCGGACCAATATATCCGAACACTGTTATAAATTTAATCCGTCTTTTTCACAAAAAAGTATCCTTATTAGAGTTTAATTTTTCAGAAACTTTTCTTCCAAGCCATGGTCCACTTCACAGTGGCGACCTACATTTTTTAATAAATCGCCAATGTTAATTATTTCAACAAAAACTGAAATCAAAAACTGTCCCAATCACTTTAAGCACTGTGCAAGTTCCATTTTCATATAAAATTTCATTTTCACCCGACACAACAACCCGCAACATAATTTTTGCTCTACATATCACTCAATTTTATTACAGTTTCTGCATTCCCCGTTTCTATTTCTATTTCACTGACACAAACACACTTTTTCAAGACCAGTTTTTCTTATTGTAGAAAAAATAAATCAGTGAAGACTTCCGCTCCTTCATTCACCAGTACAGCGTTCTTGTCAGTTGAGAAGGCAAAAATTCCCGTCGTAAAGAAAACGAGGTGTATAATAATAGCAGATATATTTTACACGACTCACGATAAACTCATATATTTTTTTAACCTGACGCGTCTCCTTGTTTACTTCTTTGTTGCCTTACGTTTTCCTACTCGCAGGTTCACTACCAACACCACCTCATCATTCAAACCACACAGTTTTGCAACTCCTTCCCTGCTTAATTATAGTATCAAGTCTGCAAGTGTTTTCAGCTCCGTTGCGTTCGCCTTCTTTCAGCGATCTTCACATTCTGACGTTCTGATGGGAACTAAATAAAACGAAACTAAGGCATTGTGTCAACAATAGTGAAGGAGTCTTTAAGGATTCCTATTCCTATACCTTCAGCTCGGAAAAAACACACAACAATGAATGATAAGAAGGTATTCGTATCGTTAAGATGAGCACAACAGTAGCGAAACATCATCTGCATGTCTACACACACTTTTTCTGGCATCAATCTCTCAAATACACGTTCACTTGTTCACATGCATGTATACCTACATGATTTACTCATGAGCACGTAGTATGCTCGTTATATCATTTGAATGAGTGAATCATATCGCTCGATCCTTAAGGCAGAACGCACAAGGCAAGGCAAGGCTAGCAATCTCATGTGAAGTTTTTCACACCAGATGAAGAGGAGATTTTTACGCCAGAAAGGCTAATACTGAAAGGGTTATGTTGAATGTTCCACAAAAATGTTATACCCATGCATACATCCCATTGAACAATGAAACATGAACCTGTGTAGCTCATCCACACCTTTTGGTTCTCCCAAGTTATCAACAATTAGTGATTTATTAGTAACACAGTCAAGTTTATAAGAAATGGTGAAACAAGGATGAGATATATCTAAAACCATGCAGAAAGAAATGTCAGTTTTATTTTAAACTGTGCAATTCTAGGCATGCACACATCTGTATACTGTGCATTGCATTTTTTAAATGTTTCAAAACAAGAAGTGTACATGTACAGTCCTTTGATTGGCACTGATGATGACGATACTATATTTTATTTATTGGAGATTGACTAACTTTTCGAGTTATAATGTAGCAAATTTTAATGTAGGATGTGAATAATCATAACAAATGTATCAAGATTTTGGAGATATTCTAAAGATTTACGATGTGCATGTTCATCTATTCCCTTAAGTTTACATAGAGGATTGCACAGTGTGTAATGATGATAACCCAGAAATGGTACTCCTGCTTGAACTATGTAACATAATATTAGTAATTTGAACATCCTTACGTGATGTGGTACCTACAAAAGTAACAATAACCTTTTTTACAAGTTAAATTCCCAGGTTTTAAGGGTAACATCACGAACGATGCGCTTACACATCATACTATAACAGGAGCGTTTGTGTGTTATCCACAATATACACTTTATTACATGACTGAAGCCTGTGAAAAACTGCAGTACCTATAAATTACAGAGATTCCTTCACATTTTTAATGGAGGTGAGGAGATTAATGCTTATTTAATGCTAAAGTGCTACGTAACCTTTAAAAAATTAAATGTTTGCATAGTTGTGCGTACGGTCTGAAAGGGCATTACCATGCGTTTTTAAAGTTTACTATGTCTGAATATAAAGAAGTTAGTAAACGGGACTTTTTGCTTCTTGTCTTGCTAGAAGTTAGTAGTAATTTTTTGGGGGTGTAATTTAATGCACTGCGTTAAAGAAATTTTAAGTACAACCTAGTTTACCCCTTTGTGAGCATATTTTATTGTATGTAATTATGTTCCAAGGTTTACTACTTTAGAGACCGCCTTCTGAAAAAGAAGTTCCCATTTTTTGCTGAATTTTGAGTTATCTTCCGTACGCATATGTGAATGTGTGCATATATTTATAAACGTTCATGAATATTTTAATGCATGCCTACTCACGTCAATTGAAGGGAATGTATGCTAAAAGTAAACAGAATTTATGATGAATGGTCAATTGAGATAATTTAAGCGTAGAAAATATTTACGGAGCGTTGAACCGTTTGGGTGGTTGAATGTGTACATAGGTATTCAATGTTATCTCCATTTTTCTTACGTAACTCGCCAACTGAAAAATTCCTCAAGATGGACTTTTTTGATAAATTACTTTATTTCACTAAATCTGCGCTGCTTGCTTAGACGATCCTTGTTAAATTTTATAAATAGCTGAGAGAAGAGATAATATGGCTAAATGATTTGATTTTGTAAAATCCATTACTGCTGGTGTTACTGTGAGCGAAGAAAAGTTGCAAACTTTACCTTGAGCATCTACTTCATCCCGCAATAGATTTATCATTAATGATTGCGGAATTTTTTATGTTGTTTTCAATAAAATGATGTCGGTAGTGGTAGTAATGAACTGATAATAAATAATGACGGTGGTCATTATGAAACTATAAGTTTTACTTTTGAGATTTGTAATCCTAATTGGCGAGTTTATGCTTTGTCATTTGTAAGAAAAACATATTACATGGACTGGGTGGGTACTTTTTAAGATTTGCTTAAAATGTGCAGCCGTTGAGCAAGAATCGGCGAGGCGTTTAACTGGCATTTTCTACCAAGTAAATGAAGAAGAAGAAATATAATTTGTGAAATGCCTAACTCGCCATTGCTATTTACAATATTGTAAACACTCACCCAGGGTTTTAGGCTTTTAGCTTGAACTCAATCGATTCTGAAAATAGTTATTTTGTGTTCCCCTAAGAGCTTGTTAGAATTCCAATTCTGATATTATAACTACAGGCTACATACGATTAACTAAGTGGACACGCAAATGTCACAACATATCGATCTACCATGTTGATTACATATTGCAACATTTCAAGCCAACGAATTACCCCTGAACTTTTCCTGTTACTTGAATTCTCGAAGTACATACACCTATCTAACTAAACTTGCCAAACAATAGCCAGTGTAATTTTCTGCCTCACAAAGCATTTCAACCACAAATCGTTTTAATCCGTGAAACCAACAAACATTCATTTACTTTGTTTAGGAGCGTTTATCATTCAGTTTTGGCCCTTGCACTTGGCACATTTTCGTGATTGAAATGATTAACATTGGTGGTGAAAAAAGCTATAAAAGAATATGCATATGTTATGCTGAATGTTAGCACAACTCCAAGCATGGATTCCATCTAACCATTTGTCAAATGCGAACTTTATTTAACGTTTCTTTAAACCGTACGTAAGTGTTGTTGCGCTCATTTATCAAATTAGAAACAGGCGAAGAAACTTGCCCTTTTCATAAACTCTTGTTTCCTAAATTCAAGTTAGTTGTAGAGATAAGTTTTTTTAATCGTCATCTTTAGTGAGCTTCCTGTGCAATGGGAATAGTAACCACTGCTTAAAACATCCAATAATGGGTTGCTCTATGATCCAATGACGCATTCCTATAAATGGAAGAAAATCTCTGAGCAAACAAATGACATAAGTACGAGTATACCAAGTGATATCACAAGCCTAAAAAACAAATACATGCAAGCACAAACATATATACTACTAATTGAAAATTTTGTACCGTTCTTCCCACAGCAGCATTTTATGTCTCTTTAAACCAACAAAAATGCCACTTAGTCAAAAACAATCCGACTAGTAAGTGTACACTTCAAAACAGTAAGCAATTGTCAACGGCAGCGAAAAACTTTGGGACGAAGGCAATTTTTCTTGTTTTCAAAAAACGCCAGCCATGTAACCTAATTCTGTTTAAGCTAGTTAGCATGTAACGCAAAGTGATCAGTAACCGCCATGTGGAACGGGTGCACACGACATGGCGCAGAAGCGAAAATGCTTTTCACTCTTTGTCTTAAAAGTAAAGTGCAGTACCGTATGATTAACTTCTTCTGTCGTCTGATTTGATAAATTAAAATGCATATCCTGGTATAAACTTTTTTTCAGAGCATGTTCCGTAATTTATTACTTTTACATATTTCATTTTATACCGACGCCATGAATTTGACTAATTAATATGGTTCCTATATCACAATTCTTTAAGTATATATTTCCTACCATTGTTGATGTAGCGTGTATATTGTAAAACGTTTAGAAATCTTGAAGAATGATTTTACTACACTAATCAGTTCATTGTTGTAAGCGATCATTAGAAACTTTAAGACAATGAGCCTGTGGGTGATCAATAGATGTAGCAAGCACACTAAACGCTCACAAAAACAGTGGATGGTCTGTCTGTTACAGATCGGAGTAGTAAACAGTGAGCATCCATTTTTTAAAGGTATGACCCATTATAACAATACTGCATTTACAAACACGTCGTCAATCGAAACCTCTCTGTAAATCACCATTCATCATTTCATTTCACGTGGTAATTGTCGAGAATTAGAGTGAGGAGCTAGCACAATTTACTTTTTTGTGGTTCAACTTTTGTCACAATTCAACCGCAGCTTACATCTTTTTTACCAGAGAATCTTTCTACTGCTTTGTGTTATGATGATGCTCCTGAAAACCATTGTTTGGTCTGTATGCTCTATTTACTAATTGCTCTTTGCTCAAAATCTCTCATCACATACATGACTTTTTTGCTTATTTTTCAAACTTTGTGAAAAAATGGGAAACAATTGAGACGACAATAAGCAACCACAATGATATTCTTTAACTTATGATTGTGACATAGCTTTGAACTAATGTTTATTTGTGTGTGTATTTTAAGGCTTTAATGGGCTTGGCTTATTTTTGTATTAAACCATTACAAGCATGGTTATTTCGGATGTCTGTGTCAAATAAATTTCAAGTTTGATGCCGCAGGTGTGTATCATCATGACATGATATGATGACAGGAAACTTGAATCATATAATTTCAAGGCTCAAAATCACTGCCAATGCCATGCAAACTAGAGTTGCTTCACTGGCTCTTTTCCAACATAAGTCTTGCTAAAGTACATGTGTCTTAACCATGTTTTATGCTAAACGTGTGAACCTTTGGTTACTTCCTTGAAAAGGGATTTTTATCTTCCCTTCTTTGTCAATACGCAACAAGTAATAAGTAAACAGTCAACTTCACCATGATGTAGGCGGTGGTGTGATTATCTCAATTACATATTCTTTACTAGAGTATTCAGAGCTCCCAATAAAATAGGAAACCCTCCAACATTTGATATTTTGTAACTATAAAAATGCATTTGCATTACATGTGCTGACGTACATAAGTTCTTGGTAAACATATATAATTGTAACACAACACACCAAGAGAGGCAATAATTATAGTGTTTGGTTATCTTTTGAAGTAATACGGGGAAAGAAGATTGTTACACGAAATTCTTACACGAAGCGTGTTTTGTTGGTAAGCATTTGTTGGCAATCATAAAGTTTCAAAATGTAATTGGAGTGGATGAAATGAATCGAAAAAGTAGGAGCGCTTTGTGTATATCTGCAATAAAATATATTTACTATCTTCACGGGAAAGTGTTACATAGACCACGCTAACTTCAGAATATATCACCGGAACATACAATAAAAACCTACTTTTCTCATAAAAAAGTATGCCACTCTTTGGGACAGAGGATTCTAGCGTTAAACAAAGATGGGTTAAAATAAAAGTGGATGGTTGCAGTTTGCAGTCATTTGACTGCGTGGGAACAAGGTCATCCCGGCTCGGAGGTATAGGCTAGGAGGATTCCTATCAAAATGATGTACACTTTGTATTATATGAAGATCATTAAAAGCACAATTGATTACTGAGAGCGAGCTTGCAAAAATGTGGTAAGTTTATGACGACTTGGTATGAGGATATCCGTTTTTGTTTTCATTCTTCACTTACTCCATGCCTTCGTTTTTGGTTTGTAGCAATGTCACATGTGACAAAGACAAAAAAACCAATGTAACAATTGCGCAACAATGGAACCGTGAAATATAGGTAAAATTGTGTCTACTTTTGACCGCAAGAATTAGCTGCGAAATCTAGTTGTTGAAATATCCTATCGTATGCCTTATAAGCTTAATGCAATGACACTACATTTGGTAGGGGATGGGATGGGGCACAATTTCATTCTCGAAACTGCGTTACGGTGATAATTGGAAACGGCATTGTAGCCCTTGATGGGGAGATACAGTAACAATGCTATTGATGACGGGTAGGGTCTCATAGTCTCAAAATGCGTGAGCGTATCGAGATATCTATTCTTGCAATTAGTGTGAGTTGCAATTTGCACCGAATCAAATTAGGACAAGTTGGGCTTGGATTTTTTTGCTAGTATACGCACCTTTATAACAGCCATGACGAGAGCGAAACTGAACTGTGTGTGTTTTTTCTTAAAACATGTTCATTAAACTGATATAGATGTGTGTTATTTGTCGTTCATGAGGTGTCATATTTTTAATTGCTTGATGTTCCGTTGTGCACGCTATCCCCCTGTTATGGATTACATTCTCTTTCTTTCCTTTAAACTAAAACGGATTCTTAGATAATGAACTATGCAGTGGTCAACATTGCTATGCATTTTAATTAGGTAACCTCATATATTTCCTTTGCTAACCATTACCTTGATTCCCTTCCCGCTCTCCACTGTTACTTCTCGTACGAACAAAATC